>MNCI01002725.1:46849-64128 GCA_015680685.1 Gnetum montanum | reverse complement strand
CAAGCAGCCAATGCTCGTAATCAAGTCGTACTCATGCGTTGCGAGCCGATTCCTTGATTATCCATACACGTCCGTAGACGCTCGTAATCAAGTCGTACTTGTGCGCACTAGGAAAGCAGTAAATAAACAACAATAAAACCATGTACTGCAAGGTTTATCCAATCAAGTTCGTCTTTATTGCCGTACACAACTTGGGTTCAGGTTACAAGCTGCTCGAATAAAGAGTCGTTCACTCTAGGACTCCTACTGCGGGCACATGGGAAAAATTCTAACTCTGGAGTGATCAATCTGCCAGAGCTTCACTACTTCTAGCCAGGATTGGGAAATGAGGGGAGTGCCGCCTCTTATTTATAGATATGGCGGCGGACCGCGATATCACGTACGCGATATCGCAGAGAAAGACGCGATATCGCGGCACATGCAAGTCACGTCTCATCACATGACCATCAAGTGAGTTACATGCCTCAAAGTTTGCGGTGAAAGGCATAGCTCCTAAATCTAAGGGAGAGTCATTAGCTAGCATTTTTGACAATTTGATGAATGCAAATATCAATTCTTTTGCTAAGAGATGACATTTGTTTTGATAATATTCTTGCTTATAAGTTTATCTTGATATCTCCTTGATTGGCAATGAAGTTAAATTTGCTTAAATCTCTATGACAAACTTATTTTCTTTCCAAATGATATATAATTCTTTTATGTCATAAAATATTTTGAAAGAGATTACATCATTAATATTCCTAGCTGTACTTTTTTTGCATTTTAAAAGAACTTTAAAGTCAAAATATTTTATAACATGATTCTAGGAAATGAATTGTTTGTTTTCATTATACTCTTTTGATTATTCCTTTACTAATCAAGGATGATGTTCCATCTAGTCATAGTGTTCACTTGAAATGAGTTTTGTTAAAACTCTTACTCCATAACCATTGACGGTCAATAAAATTCTTGATTTATATGATGTAGTGGAGAAAGTTGATATTGGTGGCTTTTTTTAAAGTCATGAAATGGTTAATTGAATAGTAAAACATAATATGATTTCAAATGATAAGCTTGAAGGGTGGTGTTAAGAATTTGGTATTTTCTATCAAGCTTAAGATTCAAAATAATGGCTATTTAACATTATAAATTTAGGTTGACATCATCACAATGATCACTGATGTTCACTATATTAATAATTATTTATTCAAAAATGTCTATTACTAACTTAGTTATATACTTATAATATATATCTATAATTTGGTCAAGGGAATCTTGCAAAAAACAAATTGAATTTTAGTTCATTTATTGTATTGGAAATTATTCAATTTGCTATTTTAATAGATTCAATGCATTTCATAATAATTTATGTCAAATCATTGTGATTGCATGATAAGAAAAATAATTGATTCCAAGTTTAGTAATAAATCTTGTATTGCAAAATATTTCTGAACTCTTATATATTGTTGTTTCCATGCATGTTTCCCTTGCTCTTTAAAATTTCTTTTCTCATGCATTCTAATACAAATTTACAAAATAGAAGCTACAAATATGCTTGGAGCAAATATGTTGGCATTATGGATGAAATATTATTTAGCATTATATATAAGCTCCCCTTAGAGTGTTATAAGCAAAATATTTTTCAGCATTATTGATAAGCTCCCCTTAAGTGCTATGGATGGAATATTATTTAGTGTTATTGATCTCCAATTAGTATTGGCCTTTTGGCCAAAATTAATGTTATATATAAACTCCCTATGGAGTGTTATGGACAAAATATTTTTTAGCATTGCCAACCGGCTTCTTCTAAGTGTTATGGAATGAATATTATTTAATGTTGCTGACCTACATGATAGTTTCCCTACAATTATATATATCTCTAGTTATTTTCTTTGGAAAGCATAACATATACATCTTAGAGATTAAGCCATCAACTAGGTTATATATCTCAAATTACATTTTATACCTTCTCCGTGTATTTCCAATACCTAAAACCAACACCGTGGTAAACACTATTTCATGGTGTGGTTAAATATTAAGTATCTTGAAGAGATTCAAGTCAACATAATTCATTACTTGTTTTTCCTTGGACCTTGTGATTCTTTAATTACAAAACTTGATATTGAAAATGTGAGTTTTGGAGAAAAGAGATATTGAGAAAAAGCAATGAAACCCATAATAGTGAGAAGGCGTTAACTGCCATTTGATAGGGAACAGGTTAGATAGAGTTCTTGAAAGATCAACAGTAATAGACCAGTAAGAAGATTTGTGGAGATTTAAAGGAAAATCACCGCTAATATAAACTCTGTTCAAGTAAGCATGAATGAGATTTGGAGGAAGTCTACGATTGCTCCAGCTAAACTAGTCTTGACAATATTCTTTGTAGAAAAGACTCTAATTTGGGTCTTGAAGATTGAATAATTTGCAGGAGTACCAGGTTGAAAACTTTGTTAATGAGATAAGAAGAAATCAACCTCCCAGGTTTATCTTCAGGTTGAAGGATCATGTTGGAGTTACCAGCAAAAATTCCAAAGAACTTGAGGAAGGGTAGAGCTAACAGTAGCCTTAACTCTATTCTAGCAGGACAAGTATTTGGTGCATAAATTGATGCAAAATTAGTAAGGATGCCATTATAATCAATAATGATCTAAGCTACAAAGTTATCCCTATAATAACTTGAAGATACAGTTTTCTGAGATAAATGAAGGATGAAAATAACTGTTCCACCTCTTCCCTTGGGGTGAGATGTTGAAGCAAAGCAGACATTTGGAACACTTGCAAGACAAGCAACTAGTAATTGAAAACTTGAAAATTTGACTTGTAAAAACAAAACATCAATTTTATTCTGCATAACAAAGGTCTTCACATGGTATCCGCAAGGTCTGCGTATTAGCTAGGCTGCATACATTTCATTGCACTGCTTTCATCATTCTTGGGTTGGCGTTACAGTTATTGCCTCTCCAAGAGCATTGAAAGGATAATAATCCATTATTTTTACTGTCAACAGTCTAGGCTTCCATTGGTTTTGATTGTTCATGCTGTCTGTTTTAGATGCTTGAATAGCAAAGGATTCAAAGATGTCAAGAAGCCTTATGGAGTTACTATCTGAAAAATTATATGTTTTCTAGTTTAATTGAAATTTTGAATAGCATGTTGTACATCCAAAGTTCAAATAGTGATTTCTTTGGATTTTGCTATATTTTGCAATCTAGCATTAAAGCATTGGTAACAATGCGTAATTAAAAAATAAAAAAAAAAAGAACATGTGACTAGCATGAATTTTGGACAACATATCATATTGGGAAAGGATAAACCCATTTGAGAGAACAAGGAAATCAGGGACGATAAAGAAGCAGACGAATATAAAGAAACCAAAAACACACATGCATAAGAATTGATAAACTGTTTAAGAACATGGTCTGGCCTATCCACACAATTTCCTATAGGTAACGAGGGGTATTCATGGTAACAATTAGCATTAGCTGCTTACTAAATCGTTGTAAAAACAAATAAATTCAGGAATGTAGGATGTTCACCCATTTTTAGCTCTCTTATATAACATTCCACTGAAGAAAAATTCTGTCAAAACCAAAATATTGTTGAAAACCCTGCATTGGAGCAAGCTTCTAGCCAGTAGATGATATCAACTATTGATAATTGCAAATAAGCTTTCATTTGATGCATAGTGGTTCAAGCTAAATCATGTTTGCTATCATTAGGATTGGGGCATCTAAAATCTTTAATTGTCTACCCAAGATTGATAGAAGTTTATAACTCAGTGCTACCTAGTAGAATTGAACCTGTGACTAGGAGTTACTAAGCCAAAACCTGTACCACTAGGCTAACACCTTGTTATGAAAATGAACAATGACTGAAGTAATATAACTGATATATAATTCATCGTCATCATTCTAGCCTTGTCCCAACAAAATAGGGTTAACTACATGAGTCCGCTTTTACCATTGGCTTGTATGAAAAGCTAGATCCTTATCAAAATATGGAACTGTACCATGAATAAGAATGAATCTTAGATTTTCAAACCATAATGATAGTCTTATCAATAATCATGCAATTGTAGGCTTTTCAATGATTTAAGGTCTTTTGCCTTGTTTCTTCTTTCTGTTTTTGTCATATAATTTTCTCTGCCCTTGGGTTGCATAACTCTTAAAGGGAAGATTCTTATCAGAAATCAACTTTCTGATCTTTACCCTAATGTCCTCTGCAATGCTTCTGTTGTACAATTTTCTGAGTCTCTTCATGACTAATTGATAAGTATCAGGTTGCGGGAGCAGGCCAGCTTCTATCATATCAGCACAGTAACCACTTGCTTCCATGACCTCACCAGCAGCACATAAAGCATGGATCCAAATTGTATACGCATAAATATTTATGTGACAATTACTATTTCTCATGCAATCCCACAGTTCAGCTGCATCTTTGAGCCGTTTAGCATGAAGTAGGTCATTCCATAACTTCTTGAGAGTGCCATACTGAGGTGCAGGAAGAAGCCCTCTTTGCACCATTTCCTTGAAGTAGTTACAAGCATACGTCAAATTCTTATTATCAATAAGGCCATGTATGAATATAATGTAAGTATCCAAGTCAGCACTGATACATTTCTCTTCCATATCCTTCCAGAGAGCAAATGCTTTATCTGGAAGTCCTAACTTGTATGAAAGCCTGATCAGGGTATTGTAAACGCTAAGATTTGGGTAGCAACCATTTTCTGACATCTCTTTGACAAGCTCCAAAGCATCATGCAGTTCCTCCCGTCTTTCATGTTCTCTCAGTATGCAAAAATAGGTCATTTGATTAGGAGCACAACCTTGTTGGATCATTTCATCAAGAAGCTGATAAGCACGGTTTAGTTCTCCTGTTCTACAGTACCCGTTTATCAATGTAGTATACGCAACAGTATCAGGAAAACATCCTTCACTTTTCATACCCTTAAAAACCCTAGAAGCCTCTTGCAATCTTTTTGCACTGCAAAGACCATGAATCAAACTGGTATATGAGGTAACATTTGGGCAACATCCTTTTCTCTTCATCTCACTTAAAAGTTCAATAGCCTCGTCAATTTTCCCTGCCTTGTCAAAACCATCTAGCAGTGTATTATAGACAACCAGATCAGCCTCAAAGCCCTGTTCCTGCATCTGCTTAAACAAGAAACTGGCCTCCTCAAGCTTCCCAGTCTTGCACAAGCCATTAATGAGAACAGTATAGTTCTTCAAATTCGGAGGAAATTTCACCTTCATGTCACCAAAGAGGCTCAGTGCCTCCTTCACTTTATTACGCTTGCAAAGTGCATCAAGAAGGCACCCAAAAATTTGGGAGTCTGGTTCATATCCAAATTTGGGCATTTCATATAAAACATCTACAGCCTTTTCGACCATTCTGGCAGCTGCAAACCTCCTCATCATGATGGTAAATGTTTCAGGGGTAACGAAACCAGGATCAGCCTTCCTCATCTCTTCCAACAAACCCCAGGCTGCTAAAAAATCTCCCATTCTGCAAACAGCATTGATCATTGCCTTGTACGCTGCATAGTTATGCTTATAGCCAGTCTGCTTGGTGGCCCATAAAAAAAATCTGAAAGCCGGCTTCCCAGCAGATCCACATTTGTCCAAAACCTCAACTACCAACTCAGGCGTCAAATTCAAACTACATTTGTCTAAGGCCATTTCGAGGGTTTCAACTGTGCTTTTACTGCCATTTTTGTGATGCTTCATGATGATCTTATATACTTCATCCGCGTGAATAGAACTGTATCCCGGATTGGAAATTGGTTTAAAAAACGTACCTGATTTTTCGATGGCCTGGGATTCCTGGGCCCTCTGCTCTGCTTCATTGATTAAACCATCCACTCTCCTATGAATTTCCGGGTCATCTATTTGGTGTCCGACTCTATCTATATTTGTCTGGATCTGTCGCGAGAGAAGGTACCCGTTTCTCGCCCGAACCCTGAAAATTTGCAGGTAGCATTTTGAGCTTGCAGATTGCATCATTCCTCATCCCTTAATACTGCAGTGTCGTGTTCTGAAGCATATTGCGAAAATGAATCAGCTTCCTTACAAAGGCATCCATGCGGTTCAGGCGCGCTGTAAAACGGGTGACCAGGCTACCGCACTAGGATCAATATCTTCTTTTCGAAAACTTGGAGAGTGAACTCAAAGAAAGCCTATTGAATGTAAGTCTTGGAAGTAAAAATAGCTGAGATTTTAGGGGACAAGTGTTCCCCTTTGAGGAGACGAAAAAAATCCTTTAGTCCCCTTGTGAACCATGCAAAGCCAAAGCCAAAAAAGATGGGTGCAAAGGTGAGCACCTCTAGTTTCATGGTGATCCATTATATGCATATTTCTTCTTGACAATTTGCAAGTGACGAGCCTCAATAACTTCACCTTAATTAATGACATTTGTAATAAAGAGATTTCCTTATAAAAATTGGACTTATGAGAATTTAGTCTTGAAGCCACCAATTTACCCGCATGTTTGGAAAACCATTGGAGGTGAGTATAAGCATTAGTCCACCAATCAATCCAACTATCTTCTCCAAGGGATTTAGGATGCAGATTCCATATTTACATCAACAGAGAGCAAAGAGAGCTGCTACGAAGAAAGGCAGTGTTAAAAATATAAAGGTCATTGGAAGAGTGGGAGCAGCCAGAGAGGGAAAGAGACTAGAAAATAGGATAATGATCTGACAAAACCTAGGTATAATCTGCCTAAACAAGAACATCGTTGGTGGTGATAAATTGAATAGAAGCATTCATAGATAGGTAAACCTAATCCAACCTAGAAGAAATGTAAGAGTCTCCATGTCTAGCATTGCTCCAAGTAAACCAATTAAAAGTACTATAAGAAGGGTAGTTTCCATTAGCTTCTAGCAAATTCAATTTGCTCTTCAATGAAAGCCAAACAGAAAGCTCTCTGTTGTCTAAACCACCTCTCTATCCTCCAAACTTATTGATGAGTGGTGAGGTAACCCTACATTCAACCATACGAATACAAGCATTTCACGCACGATCCAATCGAACTTCAAGAATCAAGTGCTTATGCACCTTAATGGAACACTTAAGGTTTAATCAATCGTTGTCTTCCCTTACTTGTATTGTCACGGTTGTATGGTTAAGTAAGCTTGAGGTATATGATTTTTATAGCTTTTGTATTTTTTATGTCTTCTGCTAATAAAGGAGAGGGAGAGAGAACTAAGTGGCTAACTTACATTAACTATTCATTAACTAGTTTTTAAATGTTCCTAACACCAGTATCTGTTCCCATTTACCGTACATATCCTGAACCAGTGCAACGCTGCTGGGATTACCAAACGTTACTCATTACTAGGTTACCAAGCGCTACACGCATGCTCGAAATGGTCATACTGAGTGTATTTAACTAAGGGGGTTGAAGGTTGAGAGAGATATTAATTAACTAGGAAAGCATTAAATAATAATTAATTACTAATTAGCTTAATCTGTATGCTGCAAGGTTTATCATAAATTTCATCTTTATTGTCGTACACACATTTATGCCTAGGTACAAATTGCTTGAATAAAGATCCGTTCACTTTATGACTCCTACTGTAGGCACACAGAAATAATTCTAACTCCGGAATGACAAAACTGCAAGAGTCTGGCTAAGGGTTTAAATCTAATGTATGTGAACCAAGGGCGCTGCCTCTTATTTATAGAAGATGAGGCAGGACATGATATCACGTATGTGATATCGCGTGGTGGATGTAATATCGCATACACGATATCGCATACGCGATATCGTGGTTCATCATACCCCCATGACTGAATGAAAACTCGTCCTCGAGTTCCTTACAAAATATTGGGNAGCACCAGTCCATCCTGAGTGTTTCCTCTAGGTCCAGTCCATTGTTGTATGATTGACATCTGCACACACAACACAGTCACATATGAGCAAGGATAAGTAAATCACAGTACAGTTGATACCTTGCCTCAGTGTAAGGTCCATTGGCTGAGTTGTGATATGGCCAATACAGATTTTAGAGATATAACACTGGTGACTACCCAAGGTGTAGGGGTTAGGAAAAATTGAAAAAATTGGACTAGGGCCCCCATGACTAAGAGCGATCCTCATGTAGCGATATAATGGAAAAAGATAAGGAATAAGAAAGATGCAGAAAAAGAAACAATGACAACGCTGATAAAATGAATGTCAGAGGTGGGAATGAAACAAAAAAAATGTTGATTGTGGAAATGTTTAAGGGAAAAAAGTTAACTGATGCACCAAATAGGAATGCTAGTGGATCCTCCCCAAAGTAGGCTCATGCCCTTTATGCCCTGAGAAACCCACATTCAAAGAGTCCATAGGCTCTAAAAATGTCATTTGGAAGCAAGAGTTAAAGACTTGACCACAAGAATTCACCAAAGAGAAAACAATGCATCAACTAAAATATAGACTACTGATACAACCGACAATGAAGTGGAAAATGGAGAAAGAATGATGGGGAGAAGAGAATGGAATGGAGTCCCAAAAGCAAGGTGGTGTATAGCCCCCTGTGTACTTATGGTTAATATGACTAAGTAGATCTCATTTCAAATCCAGCCTCAAACAATCTACATCCAGTGACTTTGCATTAATACACTTGGCAATTCATCCACTTGAAGTAACAAGAATGTTACCGCCAAAGAGTCACCACCATTCTGAGGAAAACGAGAAAGGGAGAAGTAGGAAGCGAGAAAGGGCCTTAATTAGAGGGAACATGTCTGTTTAGTTCCATAACCAATGCTTGTAGCCCAGATGATTATTTTGTCTAAGGGGTGTTCTTTGACTTCTCACTGTGTTTGTTTCGTTTTGTTTTTTTGTTTTTTTTTTGTGTGAGAACCACACCATGCAAAGACTTATTTTTATAGGCTCAGCTTCCTGATAATAAAGCAATGTCGGAATGGTAAGAAAACTCAAGAAGAAAATATCCAAGCACCCAAGAGAATAGCCAACACAAATGCATCAAATCCCTTTGAAGTCACACCCTTTTTAGTCCTTGAGTCTTTCCTTAGTTTGAGAAATTCCCAGTCACCAATTCATTAATAGTTTTATTATTAAAGAAGGGGACTGTACAGTTCCAAGCCAAGAGAGACCATAGAAATTCATGGATGCATAAACAACGTGGACTCATTGTTTGTTATATCAAAAGAACCATACCTTAGTATCAACATTACAACTCAAAGGTAAAAACCAAACATTAGCAATCAATAGAATACAGTTCATACTACCATCATGAGCACTTATTAGGTGATGAATCTAACAAAACAAAAACAACAAACAAAAACAAAAAATAAAAAAAAAAACAGTTACACAAAGAAATGAAAAAGTATAAATGATGGTGCAAAACAAAAACAAGAAAAATTAAAGAAATTTGTAAAACAAAAATGTGTAAAAGAAAAACTTAAAAAGGAACTAAGGGGCTCAAATGGTTAGCAAAGGTGGTCATCTCCCCCATGACTGAGTTGGAAGGAGGAGATCCGAAATAGTGAGCAGGGTCGTTCCCTCTCAAAGGTATTATCTGCACTAGTTGTTCTAAATTCATGGAAGGGTTTGGTTTGTTGCACATTGACTAACAATCTCTTATCAAGGCTCTCAGGTTTGTATATGGTCTGGCCCCTGAAAGAAAGGTTGCATGAATAATGTAAGGTCCTTCCCATAGTGTTTGAAATTTTGTGCATTGTGGCACATGTGTGGGGTTCTAATAGAGAACCTTATCTCCTGGGTGATACTTAACCTTTCAAATCTTCAAGTCATGACATTGCTTGTTATATGCCTTATGTAACTCATTTGATGATAGGGCAGCTAATGAGTGGCGAGATACCACTACACTCAACCATACGAATACGAGCATTCTCACGCGTGATTCGGCCGAACTCCGCAGACGGACTAGTTGTGGCACCTAGATAGTTAGCCTTAGGTCACAGTTCGCTGTCTTTCCACCTGGACTAGTATTATATTTGTCATGTATGGTTTAGTCCAGAGTGAGATTATGATGTGTTCCTAATCTAATGCTACTCTTGAGGGCAATGGAAAGTAATATTATCTAAGCCAAGCTAGGAGGAAAGGGTAAGAGAATCTAATCCAGCCTAAGTGTGATGAGCAGCTGATTCCTTGATCATCCGTACACATCTTGGACCTCATGCATGACTACCACTGGGATTACTAAGTGCAGATCCTAGGTATGCCACTAGGCTACCAAGTAGTCACACTTAACTGCTCATAACCAAGTCGTACTCATTCCACGTTGTAGGAGATAAGGGTGATAGAGAAAGTAGTAAATAACAATTAAATAAACAAACAAATAAATAACAAAGTGAATGCTGCAATGATGAAGTAATCTCAATCTTTATTGCCAGTCATGTGCCCGTCCAAGTATGTCACACTTGAATAAAGAATGTTGTACAATTACATTCATCACACTGCAGGCAGACACGGAAAAATAATCTATCTTTGGAGGGATCAAACTTCCAGAGCTTCGCTACTTCTAACTCCTAATTGTCGAATAAGGGAGAGCCACTTCTTATTTATAGACATTGCGGTGGACTGCGATATCGCGTATGCGATATCGCAGGGAAGACGCAATATCGCATACGTGATATCACGGGGGATGCAATATCACGACGGACGTGATATCGTGTATGCAATATCGCGGCCCATGCGATATCGCGTCCCATCATACCCCCACAATTGAATAAAAACTTGTCCTCGAGTTACAATGATTACACAGTGGATAGGTATGGGATTATTAGATTGGGAAAACAATGAAATGATGCTGCAGTGTGGGAAGACACAACACAGAAAAATATGCTACAACTACGACTACAAAAATGTGGAACTCATGTAGTTCCTGGTGGCGGTGGCTCCTCCATGGGCGCTTTCCCTTTGTCATGTGCTCTAGGCTTTGAAGCTTGATGGCGTTGAAGTATGGCCTGGAGCTTCTCCTCTTTGGTCCAACGGTCTTGTGCTATCCATGCAAGTGTTCCAATGTTTGATGGAGTCAGCACCTCCCACAGATAGGGTAGTTGCGGGAAAATTTGGTTGGCTTTGACATACCATGTTGCAAATACCCATCATTCCTCTTCATAGGCTCTCTCTTTGTTCTTATATTCATGAAGATCTATTAGCCGTCGAGCCAAGTCGGATGCAACATCCAATTTTTCAACTAGCTTCTTGTGTTTTGCAAATTCTACCTCATATTTGAGATGGGTGGAAGCTACCTGCTACTCAAGCTCTGACCTCTGGTGCCTTGCTGTTAACATGGCAAGGTTGGCATATTTAAGGTTTGCAACTCCATGTATTCTATCAAGTCCTGGATCTGCAGGTCTCGATTTTTAACTTCTACTTGGTGGGAAAAGACATAAGTGTCGAATATGACCCTCCAATTAGTGTGTTGAGCACTGATAGTGTTGATTTGAGACTTGGCCATATGGATCTCCTTCTTCAGGATTTGCTTATTCATCCCCACATGATCACGGAAGTGCTCCTTCAGCTGCTCATGTCGTTTAGCCTCATTCTACCACGTGCTTATCTCAATTGCTGACTTTTGGCGAATAGCGCGTACCTCCTCCATTGAGAGGGTTCGATTCTCTCTGGCTAAACGACTTACATCTCGGTTGACTCAAATGAATTGTTCTCGTAGCTGATGAAAATGTTCATTGAGAACATTCTTTTGTTTCTCTACAGAGGTCAATCTAAGGTTATCTACAACCAATTGCTTATTCTCCTCTTCTAAGGCCTTGAGTATCTTAAGATGTGCATGGGTTTGCACTTCTGCTGCAGAGGCATCCCAAACAGCCTTCTCCTTTTCTTCTACCACCTTCTTATTCTCTGTGGTTAGCTTTGTTAATTGCTTGATTCTGAAACTTTCTAACTAGTCTGCGGGAACAAGTTGCAATGGATCCCGCTGTGCTACTTGTAAGGCCACAAGCTGCTCTTGTAATTTCTACACTTTAGCTTCAGCATGCTCAGCCCTTACTTCAAATATGACCAGCTTCCCCTTTGTGGAAATGAGGTCTGATTGAATTGCTGTGACATCCTGAGGGATGTTAAACAGAGACATCATTACTTGTCCTGTTTGAAGCAATCTATCAAGTACATCCTCATGTTCTGTAGGAGTCATTGAGGTCTTGACAAGAGTTTGAGCATCCCATGCTCCTAAGAGATCTGCCAGTGGCACAACAGGTACATTGAAAGATTCTTTGATGTGGTTAGCGATCACTTCAGCAGCTCCCATGACATTCTGGTGTTGCATGACAACTACATTGGCCCCTTCACCAGTCTCTAACTGCACCTGAAAATATGTCACATTTCCTGAGATCTATTGCGACCATCTACTTTTCCCTCCTCCTGTTTGAATGGATATTTCCCCCCTTGTGCGATCCAATAAAACTGTAGGTTGTTTGGCATCGTCGATGACACGGAAGACGTTGGTGTCATCATGGCTTCCCCAACTGATCGTCTCAGCGATGGTCCTAAGATGGCTCATCGATGGTCTGCAGTCTTGTGGCAGCGACGGCTGATCCTGGCCTGTGCAAGGCCTTACTTCTTATTGTTGGCTGGGACCTGTGGCTAGAGGTTGACTGGGTCCTGCAAGTTGAGTTGTAGGTGGTCCAGTCATCTGTTCTTCTTCTTCGAGTCTCAGCTCTTCACCAATGCTCTTTCTTGGAGCTAGCACCTTTAGTAATTTGGCATAAGAAGCATTCTGGGCTTTTTGAAGGACGTCATTAGTGTACCCCTGAATACCAGCCTGTTGACATAGTTTTCTGATAAGACAGGGGAAAGGCAATGCCATCTTCCATGTCTTCTGTTCTTCAAATTGCCTCAAGATCTCCATCAAATATAGATGGGGTAGGTTCGCATTAACCTTTCCCATCAACACTGCACATCATCTAGCCGCATATGTGGATATTCTTTTTAAGCCTTTTGTGGGGAAGAGGTGATATGTTCCAGTTTTGAAATAAACTCTCTCTTCCATAAGCCTTCTCTAACCAATCCTTTCGCACATCAGGGTCTAAACGGGTGGATAACCAAGCAACGTGGGGGCCTGTATTTGGAAGGTTTAACACTTTTGAAATCACCTGCGTAGAGAAGTCTACTGTCACACCACAAATATTTATAGTGGTGTCTTGCTCCCTATTGTGCCAGAACTGGTACGTTTCACCTAAGTACCAGGCACCACTTTTAGAGAGGATAGGCCATAAGGGAGACCCCTTGAGGTGATCCCTAACAGCCTCAAGAGCGAACTCTGCAAAAGATTCGAAGTTTAACTCCACAATCACCATAGCGAATGTATACTTCTCATGGATAGCCTAAACTCATTTCGGGGGCAACGTGAGTTATTGTCCTGGTTTAGGCGCAGCAGTAGCTCCCACTTCTACCTGCCCAGACCATCTGGTAGGAGGTTCTTCTTGATGGATGCTGAATGATTGCACCTCCTATTTTTCATGTTGTCCGACAGGGCCTTGTCTTCCACCTCTCCGAGATTTTTTTGTTCCACCTTGAACAGGACCCTCCTATTGTGCACGTTTTGGGGCCATTCTGTAATTGCATGGGCCAAGCGTTAGTAAGGTTGTTTTGGAAATCAAGTTATACCTTACTACTTGCCTTAATTAAAGATCTTATGTTATAACATGTGATTGTGCCCGAAATTTTGTAATGATGAGTCCTATGACTTAGGTGGTTTCCATTTTTAATCTCCCGGTATTCCTAAGGGTTAAATGATTTTTAGGCACAATTATTCTAAGTGTTAAGTTAATTACCCTAATTGATGTCCTTTAGGCAATGATAAATTTCAAAAAAGTTAGGCACTTTTCGGTAAGTTTCTCTCTCCCACGACTAAACTGAACACTCCGGGTTCAAGCAAGTTCAAACGGAATGAAAATCAGAGCACCAATAAGCAAGATATGAGTGAAAAAGTAAGGGTCATGCAATTGCAAGTCGCAGAGAAAAATTTCAACAAATACCCTTGTGTGAATGGCAAAATGATGCTAAGTGTTGTGGCGGGGGTACCTATTTATAGGAAAATAGAATGCGATATCACGTACGAGACATCGTGTACGCGATATCACATGGGACGCAATATCGCATACACGATATCTCGTCCCTAGTGATGTGAGACACATGAGAAATACCAAATTTTTGAGGATTTTTCTTGAAATTAATGCTGGAAATTGAGGACATTAGCAAGTATTAAGATATCCTAGGGTAATTTCATTGATTCGAGAGGCACTCTTAATGATAATGATGTGAACTTTAGCCGTAAAAATCTGGCAGTTAAGAAAAAAGAGAATGTAAAGGTACATTGGAACATTAAAATTTAGAGGGATAATAGTAGGGAAAGAAAATTATGAAAAATTAAGCTGAGGGTAAGAAATTGTGTGTTTGAGCTAGAGAATTAGTGAAGATTACAAAAAAATTACACAAGTGGGTCCTCCCCAAAGCAGGTTTCAACTTATTATGCCCTTGTGTAACCACACTTAAAGTGTCCGTGGGCACTAGAAGGGTTAAATGTAATCCGCACTAACTCCAAAAAAAACACACATGTAATTAACACTAGAATGAGATGAAAATTCTATGTTACATGGGACACGAGCTACAATGACATGAACAGTGAGATGAGACGAAGTATAGAAAGGGATTGTAGAGATTAGGACATGAGGTAACTGACCCAGGGCACAATGAATCCTACGTGTAAAGCATGATTAATGTGTCATTAACCCATCGTTCCAAGATCAGAACCAAGTCCATTCCTCTAATCAATGGCATCGCATTATTTCATCCCATGATGAGCAACTATGAGAGTACCATAACAACAAGGCGTATGATCACTTGGCGTTTTATGCAAGGGAGGAGTGACTTTCGTTTTGTAGCACTTTGTTCTCTTTTTTTTTTTCTCTCTCTCTTTTTCTGATTACTGAATCCGGAGAAGCCGCCAACCTTCAGGCATGGTTGCATGTCTTTCTAGTGGGACCCCCTAGAACAGTGTTTGATTTTTGAATGCCCTTTTGATTACTCTTACTCCCATTTTTCGTTAGATCTACAAGGATCTTAGTACAACAACATTGCATGATAACTCCCACAGAGGTCACCAAAGAGAATCCACAAATCCCCTTGATGTCACACCCTAATCATTCCCTCTTGGTCCATCCTTCTTCATTCTGGGTACAATGAACACAAAATTAATTTTAAATTTTAAGTTTTAAAATGTTCAAGAATATCACTGTACCCTTTGAACAGAACCTCTTATTTGTAGAATGGATGAGTGGGTGTAATGGGCTCACTGTCCAAATAATTGATCACTCGAGACTTAATAACATAAAACACACGTCAACCAACGATCCACATGAGTGTTTTATTTGTAGATTAGATTACTTACAAAAATGTAAAAGGACAAAAACCCAAAAACACAAAAAGATAAAAAGATAAAACAAAAAGTTGTAAAATTAAAGAAAATGAAAAATATTTATTAATCCTACTTGTTATTTAGAATGGGGGTATCCCCCATAACTAAACGGTTGAGGATGGCAAGGATTAATAAATGGAGGGTAAGGATCCTTGCATGTTGAAAATATTGGAACTGGTCCATACTTACCCCATTGGGGTTCACACACTTGATCATAGTAAGCATAGTAGGGCACTTTATATGATGTAGTTCCCAGATAATGAGTTGACCCACTATGATGTTTGTGACCGGAAGATGGTATGCAAGGATTAGAATGATGCCTCCCATGGCTGTGTTCATTGGGCCGTATGGTTGTTGGAGTGTTAGTTGGTGGCCCTGATGAAGTTACATGAGGTGTTGGGTTCGAAGGTAAGGGTGCATCACAGTGTGGGACTTGTGCTGAGTTGGAGGATGGAGTGGCCTCAGAATTGTATTGTCCCTTCTTACGACCATGTTTAAAGAAGGGGCACTTTGGATGTTGAGGAGGTTTCTCACTGCTATTGGTAGTATTAGCATAAGTAACGTTCGTGGGTTGTTTTTGTGGTACAGGAACCTTAGGAATAGTTGGTGGCACTGTGGAAGGAGGGAAAGTATGAGAATGCTGAAAACTAGGAGGAGTATAAGATGCAATAGGTGGCGGTTGTGTTGGAGGTATGGGCTGATAGTATTGTGGAGAATAGTACTGTGGTGCGATAGAGTATGGTGGCCCAGTTGGAGAAACAGGATGTTGAACTTGATAAGCATTTGGATTCGGATGATATGAAGGGTGCCTCCAGTCTAAGGGTGGTCTCCCCCACGACTGGGATTTTTGCCACTATGATCAAACACAGTATCTCTGTATGAACTCTGGATGTAGCGTGTTTCCCCAATGCTCATGTAGATGTGACAATATTGGGCATTGGCCTTTGGGATGGTCATATAGGCATATGTTGCATTCATACGTATGATTGGCAGTTGAGCTCTTATTTTCCCTATCCCTTCTTTCCGATTGTCTACTGTTTCGTCCTGCTTCTTGGGTTGTCAAAACTCTATCACCAATATTGTTGATAAATTCTCCACACTTTTGATACATCCATTCCAACATCTTATTGATCTTTGCCTCGATTAATGTTTGTTGTGTTGGCAAAGATGATGTTCCCACCTTGAGATTAGTTGATTTCTCCTTTTTATGATCATGGACCCTTGTTAAGTTGAAATTTGGGTCCCGTTGATGTTGTTCAACACTCTCCCATCGAGCTACTTCTCCTTCTTCTTTTACTACCTGCTTAATAAGCTCTTGGACTTGATGGGTGTGTAGTTTGTATAGTTGACCTTGGGCATACATTCCTAAGGTCTCTCTTATTTCATTACATAACCCATCAATGATATGATACATTAGCCTTTCCTCGGAAAACCCATGGCCTGGACAGTTGCTTAACAATGCATAATATCTTTCTAAGGCCATGTCCAAGGGTTTTTGTTTTGCTTGTTTCCATCCTTGGATTTGTTTCCTCAAGGCTGACACTCTTGCGTAGGTTTGATATTTTTTGTTAAAAAATTATACCATTGTTGACCAACGTCATATTGAATTTGGTTTTAATGATCGATACCATACTTTTGCTTGGTCAACGAGTGTCATAGGGAAGAGCTTAAGTTTTTGCCACCCGTTATCAATGTTATTCCATGTGCAGGCATCATAGAAGGCTAGTAAATTTTGTTGAGGATCTAAGTCATAGCCTCCTGAAAAAGTGGTAAAGTTATTTAAATCGAGCCTGGGTAGACGGCTCTCTTTACGATGCCTACGTGAGATTCGACTAGCCTCTTGTATTTGCATTAAGCTTGTAGTGGCCAGTGGGGGTTCATCGTCATC
>MNCI01002725.1:35421-46835 GCA_015680685.1 Gnetum montanum | reverse complement strand
ATATCATTAAGTTCTATACATCGACCTTGTATGATATAACTAATCTAGATAACTAGCACCATCCCCAGCAATGGTGCCAATGATGAGTGGCAAGATATCCCTACACTCAACCATACGAATATGAGCGTTCCATGCGCGATCCGGTTGAACTCCATAGACGGACTAGTTGTGGCACCTAGATAGTTAGCCTTAGGTCGTAGTTCGCTATCTTCCCACCTGGACTAGTATTATATTTGTCATGTATGGTTTAGTCCAGAGTGAGGTTTATGATGTGTTCCTAATCTAATGCTACTCCTGAGGGCAATGGAAAGCAATATTATCTAAGCTAATCTAGGAGGAAAGGGTAAGAGAATCTAATCTAGCCTAAGTGCGATGAGCAGCCGATTCCTTGATCATCCGTATACATCTTGGACCTCGTGCATGACTACCATTGGGATTACCAAGTGCAGATCCTAGGTACGCCACTAGGTTACCAAGTAGTCACACTTAAATGCTCGTAACCAAGTCATACGCATTCCGCGTTGTAGGAGATAAGGGTGAGAGAGAAAGTAGTAAATAACAATTAAATAAACAAACAAATAAATAACAAAGTGAATGCTGCAATGATGAAGTAATCTCAATCTTTATTTCTAGTCATGTGCACGTCGAAGTACGTCACACTCGAATAAATAATGCCGTACAATTACATTCACCACACTGCGGGCAGACACGAAACAATAATCTATCTCTGGAGGGATCAAACTGCCAGAGCTTCGCTACTTCTAACTCCTAATTGTCAAATAAGGGAGAGCCACTTCTTATTTATAGACATTTCAGCGGACTACGATATCGTGTACACGATATCGTGGGGGATGTGATATCACGGCGGACTTGATATCACGGGGGATGCGATATCATGGCGGATGCCATATTGTGGCCCATGTGATATCACATCCCATCGGCAGCTAATTGATTTTTTTCTAGCACGTTTAAAGTTGTCAACCTTGTTTCTATGCTAGATCAAGGTCGAGGTGGAGGTCACAAGCCGTTGATAGTGTACGGAGCTTGGTTTGAATCGAAAGTATTGGAAGCTTTTCGTACATTAACTCATAGGGAGAGTAGCCTATAGGGAGTTTCCAGGTGGAGTGGTATGCCCAAAGAGCATCATTCAGTTTAGTGCTCCAATCTTGCCTATAATTGCTAATTGTCTTAGTCAATATTTTAGTGATCTCCCTGTTGGTGACCTCAGCTTGTCCATTAGCTTGGGGGTGATAAGGTGTAGTCAATTTATGTTCAACCCCTAAGCGTTGCATTAACTTTTGAAAAGTTGCACCTGTGAAGCATGTTTCATTATCTGAAATAAGTGCACATGGCACACCAAACCTATTTACGATTTTTTGTTGCACAAATCATGCAGCTGTAGATGATGTATAGTCTTTAACAGTAACTGCTTCAGCCCATTTTGTTAAATAGTCTACGACAACTACAATGTAAGCTTTTCCATTGGACATTGATGTAATGGGCCCCATAAAGTCTATTCCCCAAATGTCGAAGGGTTCTAACGGTTGAATCCATTGTTGTGGATCCTCCATTTTAGTAGTCATTCCCCCATCACATTGACAACGCTCACAAGATTGAACAAATTGATGGGTATCCCAAAATAATGTTGGCCAGTAATATCCTGCAAGCAAGATCTTAATAGCCGTTCGTCTCCTCGCATAGTGACCCCCACAAGGGCCCTCATGAACATCTTGGAGAACTTTCAGTTGGTCTACCTCAGGCACACACCATCGAACCAAGCCATTAGGACACACTTTGTAAAGTTTTCCATTGATCTCCATAAAGTACTTGGCTCTATGAAGAAACTGTTGTTTCTTCCTAAGGTCTAGCTTCTGTGGTGCTTGTTAAGGAGATAGGTGAGAATGCTACTATACCAGTTCATCTCCATGGTTAGTTGGTTATTCACTACACTGGCAAAGAGGGCTTCATCAGGAAAATGATCAGACACTACATATTCATCCTCTTTGATGTTCCAGCGCAACTGAGATAAATGATCTGCAACTACGTTCTCGATACCTTTCCGATCAATTATCGTTAGATCAAACTCCTGTAGGATTACCAGACATTGTATAATATGAGGACTAACCATTGGCTTGTTCATGAGGAACCAAATTGCACTATGATCCATGTGGATGAACACTTTGTAACCTAACACATAGTGCCTAAACTTATCTAGTGCAAACACTACAACCATTAATTCTTTCTCTGTAGTTGTGTGGTTAAGTTGTGCACCAGTGATACTTCTACTTGCACAGTGGATGTAGTAAGGGCATTTTTGGTCATCTAACTATGTAAGTATGGCTCCTAAGGCATAATTGGACACGTCAGTCATGATGTGGAATGGTCTAGACTAGTCAAGAGCTTGTAGAATGGGAGTTTCTACTAGCTTTTGTTTCAGGGTTTGGAATGCTCATTCACATTCCCTGGTCCACTCAAAAGGTATGTCCTTCTTTGTTAGCTCTACCAATGGTTTGGCAATCTTGGAGAAGTTCTCAATGAATCTCCTATAGTAACCAGTGTGTTCAAGGAATGACCAAATGTCTTTGACAATTTCCGGTTGACAAGTGATTCCTTGGATGATCCTAATTTTATCTGGGTCTACCTCTATTCCTACATGTGAAACCTTGTGTCCAAGTACTATGTCTTCTTAGATCATTAAATCGCTTTTCTGCTAGTTAAGCCTTAGATTGGTTTCTACGCATCTTTTCAGCACTTGTTCTAACCAGTCCAAGGCTTGATCAAAACTTGTTCCATAGGTGGAGAAGTCATCCATAAAGACTTCCACTATTGTCCCTATCTACTGTTGGAATATGCTTAGAACTAGGCGTTGAACCATGGAAGGAGCATTACACAAGATAAACAACATTTATTTATATGCAAACATTCCCCAAGGATTGGTGAACATTATCTTTGCTTGGTCTTCTAGGGCTATCTATATTTGGTTGTATCCGCTATAGCCATCCAGAAAACTGTAATAGCGATGCCCTGCAATGATGTCTAAGACTTGGTCAACGAATGGCAATGGAAAGTGATCCTTAAATGTTTCCATGTTTAGTAACCTAAAATATATGCACACCCTCCATTTTCCTTCCTTTTTAGGCATGATTACTAGAGGGCTAACCTATTCACTATCAGCAATGGGGTATATGAACCCAGCCTTAAGAAGCTATTCTATTTCCTCTTTTACTACTTGCTTCAATTTTGGGTTCAATCGCCTCTGTGGTTGTTTTCAAGGTTTCATGGATGGGTTAGTGTAAATCCTATGCTGGCATATCCTAGGATTTATTCCAGTTAATTTGGGATATGACCAAGCAAAGGCTTTTGACCACTTGTTTATTACATTCAGTAGTCTTTCTTTTTGTTTGGAAGCAAGTCTTGCGTTGATGATTACTAGTTTTCCATTTTCATGGATCATATATTCCAGACTAGTGGGCAATGGTTTTAATTCTAGGCGCTCTTGTTTGAATTTTTTAGGAATTTCCAACTTCCCCCAGTTGATGTTTTCAAGGTTAAGGCTTAGAAGTTGGCAGCGGACTTGCTCTAGTGTGTCTATGCTTTCGATGTAAGCGCAAGTTATTTCCTCAGTTAGTTCCATGCACATGAGTGAGTTTCTCTCTTGATCAGGTATCAACCACTGGGTGTCTTCTTGTCATGTGGCTACTGCATACAAGCACTTTTGTATGTTAATGTCTTGTGCACATCAGTTGCATGCAGGCAATGCTAAACTTTGCACAACCCATGATCTCTGCATGCAATTTCACCCTGTATCATTGTATGCGATGCATGGAACCTTCTTCTTCTCGATCTTTCCAAAAGTGTTCTCCTTAGATATTTCCAGGGAAAGATTGCAGATTCCTAGGTGTGCATCTATAGTACTTAGCCATGCCCTTCCCATTATGATTGAGAAGTTCCCTTTACCATTATTCACTTGTATCACTAGGAAATCAGCTGGATACGACCACCCACACATAGTGGTGATGATGTCCTCCACCAGTCCCAAGGGAACAATGATGGACTGGTTGGCCAGCTCTAGGTGAATATTGCTCTTCTTCAATGGAGGTAGGTTCTAGGCTTTGTACATTTCTTGCGATATTAAGTTGACTCCAGAACCTTAATCTAGAAGAGCTTTTCATGGCTCATTCCTAGCAATTTGGAGATATATTAGAGGGCTTCCAGGATTAGAGAATTGCCTAGGAAGGTGGCCAACCTTGATCCAGTCAGTAATGGCATGTGTTAACATGACTGTATGCATTGAGCTCGGTGTTTGGTTCGAAGAGAGCTCTAAAGCTTTATTTGATGGGGAGGCATTCATAGGTTCAACCTCTTGTGGTTGTAAGGGCTTAGTTGGACTATTGGTTCTGAAGAAAGGTCTTTTCTTCATACGGTTGTCAGAACCAATAGTGGGTTAAGGATTTACAACCCTTGTGGCATTGCGTTGCTATGGTTGAGTAGGGAGTTCCCCTTGCATTGCTGGAGTGGGTGGTAATGGAGCTATTGGTGTGAGAGCTGTGGATGGATTTGAAGGATGGTATATTTGTGAGTTATCTCTCCTAGGAGAAGGAGTTCTATAATACTCATGGGCTTGGTAGTGATGTTGCAGTGTAACATGACCAACAAAGTCACATGGAGAGATTGCACATAATAGCCATATGGGTTAGGTTGCTGGTATGGATATTGTTGCCTTGGTGGTGGCATCCCCCATGACTGTGGGTATTGCCACTATTGATGTTGCTCAATGGGTTGTGGTGGAGTTCCACTTGGATAATATGTTGAAGGTTGGTGGAACTGCCTTGGGTTACCTTGGGGATAAGGTAACTATTGGGGTGTTTGCCATTTATTTAGTTGTGGGTTGAGTGCATACACCCCAGACTCTTGTAGATGTGATTTCACTAGGCAACATCCCTTAGGATGGTTGTATTGGCATATCTGGCATCCACTATCATTGTCCGTGTCTGAATCCACAACCTCTTCTATGATGGACATTTTTCCCTTACCCTTGTTACGTGCATTTTCCACTTCTCTCTTTTTCTTTTTGTCGTGGTCACTACCTCACTCCCTAGACTCCCCTACAATTTTAAGAATAGTTTTAAACCTACTATCCAAGGAGTCCCACATTTGGTCTACCTTTGCTAAGACTTCTGATGTTAACTTTTGGAGAGGTAAATTTTTTCTAATCACCATCTCTTCGAGTGGTGACTCTTCTTCCTCCTCACAAAATCTCACTCCCCTTTTTTGGAGGGAAGAATCTCATTTGTATTCTTCTGCACTTTCTCTCTTTCGTAGCTCACCTTATTCTTTGGCAACTTGCTCTAGCAGTCTATGAATTTGATGAGACCTAAGCTCCGATAACCTTCCTTGGGCATATGTCCCAAGGGTTCTTCTTATTTCATGCCTAAGTCCATCCACGAGATGGTGTAGTTGATCCCACTGCAAATAACCATGGCCAGGGCAACGATGTAACAGTGCATAATAGTAGTCCATGGCAGCATCCAAGGGTTCATGATTTTCTTGCTTCCATCCTTGGATTTGCTTTCGCAGGTTAGACACTTGGAAGTACGTTTGGTACTTATAATTGAAGAGTTCTAACATTGTACTCCACCTCTGAATGAATTCTAGTTCTAAGGACCAGTACCAGCTTTCAGCTTCTTTCACTAGTGTCCTTGGGAACAACTTAAGTTTTTGCCATTCATTTTCTATGTTTTACAAGGCACATGCATCGTGGAATTCTTGTAAATGATTTTGAGGATTAGCGTTGTATCCCCCTTCAAATTGTGGGATGTTGTTCATGTCTAACCTCTTGATCCTACTATCCTTTTGGTGCCTTGTTAGAACTCTTACAGCCTCCATTATATCTAGCATGCTTCTAGTTGTGAGTAGGGGTTCTTTATGATCATCTCGTTCATAGCATCTATGGTGTCTATGCGGTTCCCTACTCTCCCTTCTTCTATGCCTTGATTCTTTAGAGTGCCCTCATCCTTATTCTTGACTTTCTCGTCAATGACTTTCACTTTGTTTTCCCTTATCCTCACGATTGGTTTCCCTATGCTTATGTCTAAACACTGAAGGAGAGGATGAAGATGACAATGAAGGTGAAGAAGAATGAGAACCATCACCATGACGGTGCTTTCTACCTTCTCTTCGGTGGCCTCGGCCTCGATCGTGATCATGATCAGAATGTCTACCCTTCTCGTGTATTCGTGTTCCTTCGTTGAACACTTCGTGTTCATAGGTATCAGAACCAGGGTTGTGAATAGTGAAGTGGAGGTTCTGATACATCACCCCCTGACCAATTTTAGGAGGAGGATCATCGTTTTGTGGGAAACTTGTTGAGGCAGGATCACCATCCTTAGTTTCGCTCAAAATGTGCAGAGTGTCATGGGGTCATTTACCTTTCAAAGATGTATGGTATCTCTCCTGTTGCAAGTCCCTTTGACGTTGTGCTTCTGTGGGATGATAGTCTCTTGAGTCATGATCGCGTGTAATGTATTCTGTGTATAAAAGAGGCATGCCTATTCATGTGAGAGCATGAAGGAGCATGTTGGGAACTAATCGGTCTGGAGGCAACACTATGTTACCCTCCAAGTCTCTCCAACGCAGTTGTTCATCTTGGTGGAGAATAAAGCTCAAATTGGGCACATACTCATCGGGACGAGTACATACCACACGAAATTTTTAAGGAACTGACAGATCATGATTTTGTGTATTATGTTGTCGACTACCTCTTGCGTTAGTCCTAGGTAGTGAAGTGCTCTTATGCGAAGAAGAAGACATCTTGTCTTGTTCAGTGTGCAATGTACTATTGTCTCATCTTTCTTTGATTAATCCTAAGTGTTTGTTCTAATGTTCTAATTATATGAATGATTTCCTATGTTCTATGCAATGCACAAACAACTAAGTCCCCAGCAACGATGCTAATGATGAGTGGTGAGGTACCCCTACACTCAACCATACGAATACAATCATTTCACGCACGATCCGGTCAAACTCCAAGGACCAAGTGCTTATGCACCTTAATGGAACACTTAGGGTTTAATCAATTGTTATCTTCCCAAACTTACTTTTATTGTCATGATTGTATGGTTAAGTAAACTTGAGGTATATGATTTTTCTAGCTTTTCTATTTTTTATGTCTTCTGCTAATAAAGGACAGGGAGAGAGAACTAAGTGGCTAACTTACATTAACTATTCATTAACTAGTTTCTAAATGTTCCTAACACCAATATCTATTCCCACTTACGGTACACATCTTGAACTAGTGCAACGCTGCTGGGATTACCAAACGCTAATCGTTACTAGGTTACCAAGTGCTACACACATGCTTGAAACGATCGTAGTGAGTGTATTTAACTAAGGAGGTTGAAGGTTGAGAGAGATATTAATTAACTAGGAAATTATTAAATAATAATTAATTACTAATTAGCTTAATCTGTATGCTACATGGTTTATCATAAAGTTCATCTTTATTGTCGTACACAAAATTGTGCCCAGGTACAAATTGCTCAAATAAAGATCTGTTCACTCTATGACTCCTACTGCGGGCACACAGAAATAATTCTAACTCTGGAATGACAAAACGGCAAGCGTCTGGCTAAGGGTTTAAATCTAATGTATGTGAACTAAGGGCACTGCCTCTTATTTATAGAAGATGAGGCAGGATGTGATATCGTGTACATGATATCGCATGGTGGATGTGATATCGCGTACACGATATCGCGATTCATCACTTATCCTTTGGATGCTCAATCATATTAAAGTCTCTTGCGATGATCCAATTAGCTATGAGCAAGTTGTGCCTAAGCTAATTCTAAAAAAACTTCCAGTCATTCAAATTATAAGGAACATAAATGGAAACAATCCCTAGGATTTTATTAGAGCACTGTAACTGAACCCAACAACAATGCCCTAAATTATCACGATCATGATCAATAACAGCCTCTTGCCACTTACTATGAAGAAGAATTATACCTCCCCCTTTTCCATGTTCATGGTGAGAAGAGACATAATAACTATTGGGAAAAATACTCTTACAAAAGTTTTAAAGATGGAATCCTTAGATTTTAACTTCTTGAATACAAACAACATCAAGGGAATGCCTACAAATTTAATCTTGGACTATATATCTTCTACAAGGATCTCCGAGTCCCCTAACATTCCATAAGCAACACTCCATTGTGTATGTGAAGATGAAGGAGGATCCCCCTCAACCACTAAAGCCTTAAAAGAATCCCTAAACTCAAAGCTATTTACTAAAGGACGACAAGCACTTATTCTTTTGCTAGTGGACTGATTATCATTAACAACAACTGGGGATCGGTGCCCTTTAAGGAAATCACTAAAGATAGGATTATATCATGTGACTGAGGCATAATATTTGTGAGTAACTCACTCCCATCCACTAGTAGCATCTTTTGGGACCCCTTTTTGGTTAAGAGGAGTCTTAGTAACATCAGTATCCTCAATATTCATATCTTCCACATCTAACATCTTGGGGTCCGAAGAAGAAGGGTTAGTCAAATGCACCTTGACAGTATCATTACCTATATCCTTAGATATATTTTTCTAATTTAATTCTTTACTAACATGTTCAACTAAAATTCTCTCAACTTCAATCTTGGCCAATAACTTTGGACATTAAGCTTTTCGATGATTAGGATCAAGACAATAATAACAATGGTTTGGAATCATAAGATATGAAATTTTTTGAAAAAAATTCCTTCCTTTCACAATAAATTCCAGTGAGTCGGGACATTGTTTTTGCATATCAATTTTAACATACACTCACTAAGTTGGTCTTAGACAAAAACCTAAAAAGGACTCCATACCGATGACGTCACCAACCTACATACCAAAAATGTCAACATGGGAATAAAAATGAGATGGGAGCCCTGGAAATTCTATTCAAACTAGCAAAATAATTTTACTTTGTTTTTCGGGGTCAAAATCCTCCTTCCAGGGTTGAAGCACTAAAAAGGACCCACAGACGTCCCAAATTGATTGTTGTTTCACAGAATTTGCCATAGCCCTGGTTTCAAAAGAAAAAAGAAAAAAACCTCTAATAATATTTGAGGCTAGGTTGAATCTAATGTTATAAAGTTTCTAGAACTTTTTAACCCATTTTTGGAAAACTGAGGCAAGAGGAATCTTGCCAGTAAAAAAAACCAATTGCATAAAGGTGGGTAAAGGTTCTAATGGTTTGAGCAAAGATGTCTTCAGGAAAGTGAAACCATAAAATGTTGTCATTATATCAATTTTAGTACTATTGTCAGTGGGTTACAAATCACTGTTGAAGGAGTCCATTATTTTACATTTTTTTCCTCCAACATCAAAAAATGAAGAGACAATTTGGGTCATGCAGATCCATTGGGCCCTAGCCTAAACACTTCAGGAAATTAGAGTAGAGAATGTATTAAGAAAAAAAATAAAAACAAAAACAAGAAGGAACAAACTCACCAGGATGCCTATTAACCAAATGGAAAAAGGCACTTGAAATGGAAAAATGCCCCACTGTAATCAATTCTACAAATGCACTCTAGATTTGAGCACAGAACAATTCTGATGCCACCACTAGTCACCACAATCCCCAAGTCAAACAGAGACCCCACCACTCAAATCATATAGATAGAAGCCACTGTTCCATCCACCTACATAGATTGATGAGATTCCACTCTGAAACCCTCATCCAATGGCTCACTACATAAACACCCACCAACTAATGATCCTGTCACATAAGATGTCATTTTAGCAAACTAACTAGGTTTTTCCACAGAAAAATGCGAAAAGAACTTAGCAATAGCTTGCCTAACATGAATCTTGCTTGACTCTCTGCAAAATGTCAACCCACCTTGAATTTGAGTTCTTATTACATAGTATGGTTTCTATTTTTTATATTTATAAAATTTAGGTAAATTCTCTTTTGGTGATCATTAGGATGACTTTTTTTAAGCCCCAAGGGCTAGGAAAGTGGAGAGGACTATAAAAACTTCCTTTGTACATCTTTAATGTATGAAATTGGTAGCACATGTATATGCTCATGCACATCACATATATGCATTATGAAAAAAAATGTAAAAAAAAATCAAATTGTTTCTATAGTAAGCTAAAATTTAGAAATCAAAATATTAGGGGTGTTGAAACCCAATATAATTGTAATATAGGTACACCTCAAAATATTGGGGGTGTTGGAACCCGATATAATTGTAATATAGGTACACCCCAAGATATATAGGCTAATTAGAACTTTATAACTGAGCATTGCTAATTAGAATTAAAACCGTGACTTGGAGCTTTCAAATCAAGAGTCTTACTATTGACCTTTTGATATTTCAAAACCTTAAGGAAAATGGAGAACATAGAATATTTGTGGAATGGGATGATGTTGAAAGGCATGAATGAGAACTTAAGAAATGAAGATGCTCCAAGGATTGAGATGAAGCTAAATCAATAATAGAAAGCCTAAGAAGTCAAAGCTCAAAGGTTGAGAAGACATCTCTAAGGAACATAAGACATCTTGACCAAGAAGAAGTCAATCACAGAAAGACGTCTCCTTTGAAAAGAATACATCTCACCAAAGATGTCCCATTCTAAAAGGAGACATATCCCTAGAGTTGAGGATGAATTTAGAGAGATGTCCCACTCCCAAAGGAGATGTTTACACTAGCTGTTAGATAGCCATTGCATGAGTTTCATGGTTTTTTTAGAAACTCTAAGGCTATAAAAGGACTTCAAATTCTTGTGTATTAAGTAAGAATTATGAACATCAAAGCAATCATTATCATATTTATTCTCTTGTACTCTTGTCCTACATTGTCATATCATTTGCTTGGTTGTATGTTAATTATATGTTGAATTAAGTCTCAAAATCAAGGTCTTGTAATTGTAGTTACATTTTTTCCTTGCTTTTTACATTATTTCTTATTACCCTATGGGGTTGATGTGCTTCTTGCAAAAATGCATCTGTATTCAGCTTGTTAGGATCCTACGAGAGTGAGTGATTTTGCAACATCAAAACACTTTGAAGTGGAGCTTAATTTTGTAAAGGTTGTGGGATCCTTGAAACCACATTCTAAGCTTGTTAGGACCTTGTTGGGTTGAGTGGTTTCACAATGACAGAACACTCTAGAGCGAAGTTCAGAGCTTGTATAGGGTGTGATGTTCTTGAAACCATATTTTGAGCTTGTTGGAACCTTGTGGTATTGATTTTGCAGTGACAAAACTCTTCATAGCAGAGCTCAAATCTTGTAAAAGTTGTGGTGTTCTTTAAACCACATTTTGGAAGAAACAAAGTCCAAAGGTGTGCAAGGAATCTACACTCCAAGTATGGACTACCCAAGTTGGGAAACCATGTAATTCTTGTATTTTTTGTAACAAGTGTTTCC
>MNCI01002725.1:8284-35373 GCA_015680685.1 Gnetum montanum | reverse complement strand
TTCTAAGTTCTTGGTCCTCAAGTGGTATTAAAGCCTAGTACTCTCATGCTTAACATCAACATTCAAGAGTGAACTATGGAGGGAACATCGTACACAAAGACACCTATGTTCAATGAGTTTGATTTTGCCTACTGAAAGGCAAGGATGCAGGGCTTCTTCAAGTCAATGGAGTTTTAGGTTTAAGAGTCCATTCTCAAAGGATACATACTACCAGTCAACAATGCAATAAAGGCCCTCAAACCATAGAGCAACTAGACATCAGAAGAAAGAGATAAGTTCATGTATGATTCCAAAGCAAAACTTTGTTTATATTATGCATTAAATAAGTCTAAATTTAATACGATAGCTAGTTGTAGAACTACTAAGGAAATTTGGAAACCTTATAAGCTACTTATGAAGGCACATCCATAGTTAAATAATCCAAACTTTTGGTCTTACAAAGTGAGTATGAAAAACTTAAAATGAAAAAAGGTGAAAAGATAAAAGACTATTTTTCTAGGGCTAATGATCTATTTGTAGCAATTAGGGGTATAGGCAAGGAACTTATTGAAAGTGATGTGATAATAAAAATGATTCGAACACTCCAATCAGAATTTAGACCTAAGGTTA
The DNA here is from genome assembly GCA_015680685.1 of Gnetum montanum. Classification (NCBI taxonomy): domain Eukaryota; kingdom Viridiplantae; phylum Streptophyta; class Gnetopsida; order Gnetales; family Gnetaceae; genus Gnetum; species Gnetum montanum. The sequence continues at coordinate 34,764 of MNCI01002725.1, read as the reverse complement.
CAACCATGGAGGAGATCAGAGATTTTTCAATTTTAAAATTCAAAGAGCTTCAAAGTGCTCTTATTGCTTATGAAATGAACCTCATAAGTGAAGGGGCAATAAAAGAAAAGTCCATTGCCCTAAAATCAACCTCCAAGAAAAAGGAACCTACTAAGCAAGATGTGAGCAATGAAGAGGAGATAGCTCTTTTTTCAAGAAGAGTTCAACAGCTTCTTCCAAGAAAGGAAAGGACTCTCAATCAATCTAACTTGAAAGGCAAGGTTAAAGGTAAGTACTCATCAAACTCTAATTTTGATTCTTTTTTGATAGAATGTTGGCTTTGTAGTGAAGGAGGCCATGTGGCCTCCAAATGTCCTAGTAAAGATAGGTTACAATGGAACGACAAGAATGATGTGGATATGAAAAAGACCAATTTCTACATAAGTTGGGATGATGGAGAACAAAGTGAAGAAGAGGTGGAGGATGATGCAAAAGATTCACACCTCATCTATATGGATCTCATAGATGATGATGTTAGCATCTCAGATGATGATCAATCTAAGAATGAGGAAGAGAGGTATGACCTATTGTGTAAGGAACTCTTACCATTTCAAATTCTTTGTGTAAAGTTAACTAAACAAATAAAAAAAGGATTAAGATATTTATTCATTAAATATAACAATTTTTGATCTCACAAAATAAATCCCAATCCTAAAGACTAAGAATAAATAGCTAACCAAGTCTTATGAGGAAATTAAGAAAGAACTTGCAGATGTTAAACTTATAAATGAAAGGATGATCAAAGGAAAAGAGTCCCTTTGGATGGTTCTTGGGCAAGGAAGAAGTCCACATGATAAAAGTGAACTAGGGTGTTGCTCACAAGAAGAAGCATTTACACAAACTTCATCCAAACAAAAGGCTTCTCCAAAGATTGAAGTATCAACAAATATTACATTCCAACACAGTCAGCTCCAAGGTTTAATTTCTCTAATCATAATAGAAATGTTAGATATTATTATTGTAATGTTAGAAATATTATTATTATTATTTCAGCTTCCATCAACACTACAAATACCTACAATCCTTAGTCCAAATTAGTTAGTGCCCAACATTAGTTTGAGGTAACTCAAACCATTTCTATCATTTCTAAGCATTCTCTTTCTTTCCTAGATAGAGTTAATGAGTTTCTTCCAAGTATTAACTTGGGTGACTACCTTCATTTCTATGAATTTTTGTGTGCCCAAAATTCTTATCAAAGAATTTTACTATAACATTGTTATTACAAATGCTTTTGTTGGGGCCTTCACTACCATGGTTTGGGGATTACCAATTGATGTGTCTCCTCAATTGGTTAATGCATTACTTGGGATTTCTAGTGCTGATGTGTTTAGAATCACCATTCATTCCATGAGTGCCATTTTTATGAATGGTGTGATTCCAATTTCCTAAAATGAATTTTGTGATGCATTGTTTAGGAAGTCAGTGTCTCTTCATAATGGGATAATTTATAGGATTCAAATGATACCAAATGCTTCCATCCTATCACTAATTATTTGTATAACATCATTGTAAAAGGAGGAAGCTATAATTATTTGTTGCTAGCCTAGTCATTTGTTCTATACTACCTTCTTACAAGACAATCATTAGACTAGTCATACTCTCTGCAATGGCATGTTGGGTTTGTTCATCAAGGAGAGAATCCTTGGATACCCTCACCTCATCAACTTGTTAATTCAACAAAGGAGTGTGCCCATTCCTGACATGCCTTTTTCTTAAAGGAAAGAGGATCCTCAATGAGTATGCAGAGAAGAGGAGCTCCATCCATGTTGAGGAAGCAGAAACCAACACTAGGCCTTTAAAGTTCCAAAAGAAGAAATCTTCTTCACCATCTTGGGCCTCTCCTTAGTTGAGAAGGTGAGCTCTACACTAAAGAAGCTACTTCGGCCATTTTCTTGTACCTTGGAGATGATTGGTAGGAATCTCTCTTACCTCTATAAGAGAATGGATGCAACTAACATACCTATTCCTCCTAATGGGCAACAATTTAAGGAGATCATCACTCCTTCCATTTTAGATAGTGAGGAGAACCTTCCTACCCAACCTAGACATTTAGTAGTAGTGGGGTCTCCTTGGGCCTATGACTTAGGAAATGCCTCCAATTGAGATGAGGCTAATGCACCACCAGCACATATCTAAGGGGAGCTTCTTGATACCATGTAGCTAGGACCTAGCTCCTATCCTCAGGATGATGCTCCAATGACTTTTGAGTAGTAGGCTATGGAGAGCATCTTTAGGAATTCTTCCCAAAGGAGACCTACCAACCCCCTCACCTATCAGAGAAAGGGAGCTTCCTCATCCTCCTAGCAGGCTCCATCCCTGTCAGATCCACTAGCTTCATCTTGATTTCAAGTGAAGCTTTGTCCACAAAGAGCTCTAGTCCAGCCACCTTCTTTAGCTAATGATGACAAGCAGCACGTGTCCAGTGCCAACACCAACAATGATGATGATGAGGAGGATACCTGCAGATCTTCTCAAGATGCAACTACTTTGAAAGAGAATTCATATGATGTGACCAAGGCCAGTGATTAGAATCCTTTTTTATGATGTCAAAAAAGGGAAAGATAGTTTTTGATGATGTACACATATGTGGTTTTTGTTGTGGACTTGCACATATGTGATTTTTATACATGTTGAGGATATTTCAGCAACTGTATGCATTGTGGATAGGTTGTATGGACATTTTATGTTGATAGTTCTTAAATAGACATTGTATGCTTCTATATCATGATTATGTGTTTTTCTGCATTATTATGAAGATAGGTTTTGCTTTTGCAAAGTATAGCTTCGTTTTAGATTTCATGCAATCTCTACCTTGCACCTTGAGCCTTAGAGCCATTATCCTAGTTATAACCTTGGCTACCATTGGAATTTATATGTCTTAATATTTCTATTGGTTATTGTTATTTAAATTATTTATTGAATCATCCATTTTCTTAAGTTTTGGACATCACCAAAAAGGGGGAGATTGTTGAGCTTTTGATATGTTAAAACCTTAAGGAAAATGGAGAACATAGAATGTTTATGGACTGGAATGATTTTGTAGGGCATGACTAAGAACTTAAGAAATGAAGATGCTATAGGGATTGAGAGGAAGCTAAATCAATAAGAGAAATCCTCAGGAACCAAAAATCAAAAGTTGAGAAGACGTCTCTAAGCAACAAAAGATGTCTTGGCCAAGAGGAAGTTAATCACAGAAAGATGTCTCCCTAGAGATGTCCCATTCTAAAAGGAGATGTCTCCCAAGAGTTGAGGCTAAATTTAAAGAGGTGTCCCAATCTCAAAGGAGACATCTATACTAACCATTAGATAGTCATTGCACAAGTTTCGAGGTATTTTTGAAAACTTAAAGGCTATAAGAAAACTTCAAATTCTTGAGTATTAAGCAAGAATTATGAACATCAAAGTAATCATTATCATATCTATTCTCTTGTACTCTTGTCCTAAATTGTCACATCATTTTCTTAGTTGTATGTTAATTATATGTTGAATTAAGCCTCAATGATAAGATCTTGTAATTATAGTTACATTTTTTCCTTACTTTTTACATTCTTTCTTATTGCCTTATGGGGTTGATGTGCTTCTTGTGAGAAGGCATCTCTATTAAGTTTGTCAGGATCCTATGAGATTAAGTGGTTTTGCAATGTCAAAACACTCTAGAGCAGGGCTCACTTTTATAAAGGTTGTGGAATCCTTGAAATCACATTCTAAGTTTGTTAGGACCTTGCAAGATTGAGTGGTGTCGTAGCAATGAAACACTCTAGAGTGAAGCTCCGAGCTTGTATAGGATCTAGTGCCCTTCAAACCACATTTTAATCTTGTTCAAACCTTATGGGATTGAGAGATTTCATAATGATGAAACTCTCCATAGTGGAGCTTAAATGTTGTAAAGGTTGTGGTATCCTTTCAATCACATTTTGGAGGAAACGAAGTCTGAAGGTGTGTAAGGAATCTACCCTCTGAGTGTGAACTACCTAAGTTGGAAAACCACATAATTCTTGTGTTTTTTCTAATAGGTTGATGTGGACATCAAACAAGCAAAAGAAAAATTTCTCCAATGATGGGATCTTTTTCTAGAGTTTTGGCATGTTTGGGAGTCTTTTGGGGTTATTTGATGACTTTAGGGTGTTCCAGGGGATATGGGAACTTTTTTGGAGGTGTCTAAAAGTTTCAAGCCTCAAAATAATCATCTTTAACTTTGACCTTGGAAAGATATACGTATACACTAATAGTTAGATGTCTACACTGCATATTAGATGTTTACTTCACCTCAAAGAAATCTACTCTAATAACTTCTGCAATCAGGAGAGACATCTCATGTTTCTCAAAGACATCTACTTTGATAACTTTTGCACTTTAGAGAAATTTCTCTTGTTTCTTGAAGATGTCTTCTATAGATTTCAATAAACATTCAATTGAATGATAAATTGGAGGGAAGATGAAGAGATGGAAGGGAAAGGTATGAATAGACCTCTTGGGCCTTCCATTTTAAGAAGAGAGTCTAAAGTGAGAAATAGAGAGAGTTTAGGGAGTTGAGAGAAGAGTAGAGAGAGATAGAGTTTTGGCATGGTGCCTTGATCATCATCCATGTGAGCGTGTTCTTTCTTTGATTGATTGTGTGAGAGTTGGATTGAATCTCTTGTCTATCCTTGGGAATTGTGCTTCCTTTTATATGTAAATTCTCCATGTTAGCAAGAATAAAGCTTTCATTTCCTTTTCTTATTTACATTTGATATTTTGTGACTTTGAGAGAGCTTGGATTGTGATATCCATGGGAGCTCCTCATCAGATTGGTATCAAAGCAGCTTGAAATTAAAGACAATTGCATTCAAGTGGATAATTCTTATCTTATTTGCAACTAATCACTCCAAATTCTCAAGCTTAGATGAATTCTTTCTTACTGATGAATTCTCTCTTGCTACTTATTCTACTCATCCTAGGCTTTTAAAATTTCCCTTTGATTCCTAAGTTTGTCATATCTTTCAAGAATTGGAAGATAATTGTGGAATTGGACATCCATTGACTTGTAATATTTAGGGTTTGAAGATATTGTGCTCATTTCTCTTAAGATCTAAGAATTTCTTTCCTTATGCCTTGAGAAATCTTGAAAATTTCACCTTTCCTTGTAGAATTTTGTGAAAATTTCCTTTTAGATCAATTTCCATCATGCCTCCAAAGAAGAAGATAGTTCAAGCTTTGTCAAGAAACATGGATGACATGCGAAATGCTCTTAATCTTATTTCTAAGAAAATTAAAAAGCTTGGAGAGAATAAAGGATTTGAATCTTCACTAAAAGCATCTGATGAGACGCGACATGCATGTGCCGCGATATCGCGGCCGCCGCGATATCGCGTCTTTCCCTGTGATATCGCGGTCCGCCGCCATATCTATAAATAAGAGGTGGCACTCCCTTCATTTCTGAATCCTAGCTAGAAGTAGCGAAGCTCTGGCAGATTGATCACTCCAGAGTTAGAATTTTTCCCATGTGCCCGCAATAGGAGTCCTAGAGTGAACGGCTCTTTATTCGAGCAACTTGTCACCTGAACCCAAGTTGTGTACGGCAATAAAGACGAACTTGATTGGATAAACCTTGCAGTACATGGTTTTATTTATTGTTATTTATTTACTGCTTTCCTAGTGCGTACAAGTACGACTTGATTACGAGCATCTACGAATGTGTACGGCTAATCAAGGAATCAGCTGCTTGTCACAACGCGTGAGTGCGACTTGATTACGAGCATTGGACTACTTGGTAACCTAGTAGGGTATTCCAGGATCTGCACTTGGTAATCCCAGTGGTAGTTCAATGTGTACGGCTAGTCAAGGAATCGGCTACTCATCGCTAGGCTAGAACGTGTGATAAGTACGACTTAGTTACGAGCACCCACGGGTGTGTACGGCTAGCTAAGGAATCGGCTGCTTATCACACTTAAGCTAAATAGGTGCCTCAGTACGACCACTTCGAGCACTTGCGTTACGTGTGGTGATCCCAGTAACGATTAGCGTTTGGTAAGCCATAGTTGCATAGTTCAGGGTGTGTCCGGTAAGTGGGAACGGATGCTGACGCTAGTTAATTTAGACTTAGGACATTAGTTAGAGTTAGCTTAGTTTCTCAACCCTTTCCTCTGATAGCATAGAAGATAAACCGAAAAATACCAAAAAAATCACATACCTCAGACTTGCTTAACCATACACCGTGACACATACAAGCAAGCCTGGGAAGACAACGAATGATTAACCCCAAGTGTTTCTTGTGGCGTTAAGGTATTTAGTCTGTGGAGTTCGACCGGATCGCGCATGCATGCTCGTATTCGTATGGTTGAGTGTAGGGGTACCTCGCCACTCATCAGCATCCAAGCAAGGGTACAAGTCATGCAATTCTTTACCAAGACATTTCTTAATGTCATCCCTTTAAGATGATATTCAGTTTGAAGCTGAATACTTTGAAGAAAGAGAAGCTCAAGATGATGCTTTTTTTATGCTCCTAGTGCTAAAAATAAGTTTAAAGGCTTCAATTTTTTCCTAGGAAAGAGAAAAAGGAACTTCCTTCTAAGCCTTAAAGGAAGCAAGGTGAAGGAATTGAAGTCACTCTTTCCAAAGCTTTTAGACATGCTTCAAGGATGCCTCATATTGAAGTCAAATCCTTCAATGGCATGGAAGGAACTAAAGCTTTTCTCTCTTGGCTAAAATGATTAACAAGTACTTTGAACTTAAAGATGTGGAAAATCATCAAAAGGTATCTTTTTCTGAAACCAAATTGAAAGACATAGCACTTGTATGATGGGAGAAGGAAATAATATGAACAATGGTACCCCTATCAAGGATTGGTCTTTAATGCAGTTCATGCTCAAGAAAAATTTTGAGAAGACTTATCATAAACAAGAGGCCATCTAAAAATTGAAGTACTTGAGGCAAGGTGATAAGAGTGTGAAGGACTACTACATAGATTTTTGTAAGGTTTTCTAGCTTACAAAAGTTCATTGGGGTGATTATGATCAAGAATTTAGCTTTCAAGGAGGAATGAAAAGGGAGTATCAACAAGAGCTAACCTTCTATGAGCCTCAAACATTAGATGAGGCTTTTGAATTGGCTCTTAAGGCTAAAAGGAAACTTCAAGGCTACACTAGAGGTCCTAAATCTTCTAAGGGCAAGAACTCCAAAGCTTTTAAAAGTGAGAAAAAATTCAAGGAGAATGGAAATGCCAAGGAAGACACCAATGAGAAGTAAGAGAAGATCAAGGAGGGCCAAGATTCTAAGAAAGACTACTTCAAGTATGGAAAGGGCCAAAGAAATTATTATGCCTTAATTGTGATGAAAAGGGATACAAACAAAGGGAGTGTGATAAGCCAAAGGTTTCTAAGAGAAAGAAACTCCAAATCTTAGAAAAGGAAGAATACTCCAATGAAGGTAGACCTGTTGTGATCAAAGATGAAACAGAAATTAATTCTTGCATTTTTATGGGAAATGTAAATGTTAATCAAAGAAATGAGGAAGAAGAAAGATCTAATGAAGTAGAAATCAATGAGAAAATAAGTTCTCAAGTATCTCTTATTGACCAAAGGTATGCTCAATACTCCAAGGTTTCAAGGAAGGAAACCAAGGACTTCATCAAAGGAACCAAGAGATCTTTAAAGTTCAAGATGGTGCATGCTACTAATCAAGGAAAGTTCCTACCTCATGAGCAATGGGAGGTGAAGGATCCAAGCCAAAGGAGTGGTAAAGATCAAGGAATTTCTCTAAGAAGGATAAAGAGATTTACTAGAAGGTATGATTCTCATACTGTTTACAATTTTTCTATACCTTGTGGCAAGGAAAAGAAGATTCTAAGCCAAGTTGAGGCTATCTCATGGGAGATAGGGAAGTCTTCTAGCCAAGGTGTGTGGAAGCATGACTTCTTTGATGATGTTTTTGATGAAAATGATGTCAAATCCATGGAGGAGAGTTTACATTTTGAGTTGGTACCTCCAAAATGAGATGAAGAGCTTGTTGATAATTCCTTTAAAGAGGAGAAGACATTGGAATTGGGAACTCCTATTTGCGATCTTGAACCATCAAGCTTTAAAGAGATTGGATAGCCACATGTTGAAGATCAATTTCAACCAAAATTGTATGGAAGAAGCCATGAAGTGATAAGAAAATGTGATATTTACCTTGTTGATGGTAGTAATGTCTCTCATGTTGAAGCTAGTGTGATGGATGCTAGTTTTTCACTTTAGCTTGGTAGTGGTTTGTTTAACTGTGATGATGAGGATCATGATCATTTTGATGATTGTGATGAAATTTTGAGTCATGTTGGAAATGATAAGAGCAATGTGACTTTTGATGTAATTGTTAGTGAGAGGAAGACCAATAATGGTAATGTGTTTGATGATGATGGCTATTGACATAGTCATTATGAGAAGATCATTATTGATGTCTGTTGATGAACTGCGATATCAGAACTGTGATATCGTGTCTGCAATATTGGATCCAACCATGCGATGTCAGATACCTTATATTGAGGCTTGTCTCCTCACCTATAAATAAGAGATGGCACCCTTGGTTTTCACATTAGACAGTTGATCCCTTAGCCTAACTCTTGTCATTTTTTCCCTCCAAAGTTAGAATTATTTCTGCGTGCCCGCAATAGGAGTCATAGAGTGAACGGATCTTTATTCGAGCATTGTGTACCTAAGCACACTTTGTGTACAACAATAAAGATGAACTTTATGATAAAATTTGTAGCATTCAAAATAGATTAATTAGCATTAATTATTATTTAATGCTTTCCTAGTTGATTAATGATTTCTCTCACCCTACAACTCTCTTAGTTAAATACACTTAGTACGATTGCTTCGAGCATGCATGTAGCGCTTGGTAACCTAGTGACGATTAGCGTTTGGTAATCCCAGTAGCATTACACTAGTTCAAGATGTGTATAGCAAGTGGGAATGGATACTGGTGTTAGGAGTAATTATAACTTAGTTAATGAGTAGCTAAATTAGATTAGTTACTTAGTTATCTCTCTCCCCCTCCTTACTAACATAGGATATAAAACACATAAAAGCTATAAAAATCATATGCCTCAAGCTTACTTAACCATACAACTGTGACATACAAGTAACTTTGGGAAGATAATGATTAACCAACCCATTATTGTTCCACAAAGGTGCATAGGCACTTAGTCCTTGGAATTTTACCAGATCATGCGTGAAATGCTCGTATTCGTATGGTTGAGCATAGGGATACCTCGCCGCTTATCATTGGCACCATTGCCAAGGACTTAATTGTTTGTGCACTAAGTAGAACTTAGGAAATCATTCACATCATTGGAACGAACCCTTAGGATTGGTTAAGGAAAATATAATAGTACATTGCACACTAAACAAGACAAAATGTCTTCTTCTTCATACAAAAGCACTTCAATTCCTAGGACTAACACAAAAAGCAATCGGCGGCATGATACACATGATGTTGATCCACCAATCCCTCAACAGTTTCGTGTGGTATTTATTCATCCTGATGAATATGTACCGAACTTCATCTTCATTCTCCATCAAGATGAACAACTATGTTGGTGTGACTTGGAAGGTAACATAGTGTTACCTCCAGACCATTCAGTTCCAAGTATGCTCCTTCATGCTCTCACACGAATAGGCATGCAACACTTACAAGCAGAATATGTTGCGCAGGACTATGACTCGAGAGACTATCATCCCACAAAGGTGCAACATTAAAGGGATTTGCAATAGGAGAGACACCATAAGTCTTTGAAGGGAAAATGGTCCAAATATGCCCTCCACATTTTAAGCGAAATTGAGGGTGATGAACCTACCTCAGGTAGTCACCCACATAATTATGTTCCTCTCCTTGACTTTAGCCAAGGGGTTGTGTATCAGAACCTTCATTCTATTATTCATAACCCTGGTGTTAATACCAACAGACACAAAGTGTTCAAAGAAGGAACAAGGACACATGAAAAAGATGGATATTCTGATCACAATCGTGATCAAGGCAGAGACCACCAAAGAGAAGGTAGTAGACAACGTCATGGTGGTGGTTTTCCTTCTTCTTTGCCTTCATCATCTCCTTCACCCTTTCCTTTAGTGTCTAGATGAAACCATAGAGAAAAAGATCATGAGGATAAGGGCAAGCAAAGTGGAAGTCATAGATGAAACAGCCAAGATAGAGAACGAGGGTACTCTAGGGAATCACAACATAGAAGAAGGGAGAGTAGGGAACAGCGTAGGCATCATAGACACCACAAATGGGACAATCATGATGAATCCCTACTCACTACTCAAAGCATGCTGGACATAACTGAGGCTTTGAGAGTTCCAACAAGGCACCAAAGAGATAGTAGGATAAAGAGGTTAGATATGAATAACATCCCACGATTTGAAGGGGGATATAACGCTGATCCTCAAAATCACTTACAAGCATTTCATGATATGTGTGCCTTGCAAAACATAGAGAACGAGTGGCAAAAACTTAAGTTGTTCCCACAGACACTAGCAAAAGAAGCTGAAAGCTGGTACCGATCCTTAGAACCAGAATCCATTCGTAGGTGGAGTACTATGTTAGAATTATTCAATGATAAGTACCAAATGTACTCCCAGGTGTCTAACCTATGAAAGCAAATCCAAGGATGGAATGAAGGAAGTCATGAACCCTTGGATGCTACCATGGAATGTTATTATGCACTATTACATCATTTTCCTGGCCATGGTTATTGATAGCGAGATCAGCTATGCCATCTCGTAGATGGGCTTAGGCATGAAATGAGAATAACCCTTGGGACTTATGCCCAAGGAAGGTTATCTAAGCTTAGGTCCCATCAAATTCACAGACTACTAGAGCAAGTTGCTAAGGAATAAGGTGAGCTACGAAAGAGCGAGTGTGCGGAAGAATATAACCAAGATCCTTCTGTCCGAAAGAAGGAAGTAAGATTTTGTGAGGATGAGGAAGAGTCACCACTCGAAGAGATGGTGAATAGGAAAACCTTGCCTATCCAAAAGTTAACATCAAAAGTATCGGCAAAGGTAGATAAAATGTGAGACTCCCTGGATATTAGGTTTTAAACTGTTCTCAAAATAGTAGAGGAGTCTAGAGAGCAAGGTAGTGATCATGACAAAAGAAAAAAGAAAGAAGCATAAAATACACGTAACAAGGGTAAGGGAAAAGTTGCTATTATTGAAGAGGTTGTGGACTCAGATACAAACAATGATAGTGGATGTGAGATATGTCAATATGACCATCCTAAGGGATGTTACCCTATGATCTCACATCTACAGGAGTCTGGGGTGTATGCACTTAATCCACAATTAAAAAAATGGCAAACATCCTGACAGTTACCTTATCCCCAAGGTAACCCAAGGTAGTTCCACCAACCTTTAACATATTATCCAAGTGGAACTCCACCACAAATGATTGAGCAACATCAATAGTGGCAACACCCACAATCATGGGGATGCCACCACCAAGGCAACAATATCCTTATCGGAAACCTAACCCATATGGATATTACGTGCAACATCCAATCTCTCCATGTGACTCTATTGGTCACATTACTCCTCAACATTACTACCAAGCCCATGAGTACTATAGGACTCCCTCTCCTAGGGGTGATATTCCACAAGTGTACCATCCTTCAAATCCGGTTGCATCTCTCCCACCAATAGCTCCATTACCACCTACTCCAGCAATGCAAGGTGAACTCCCTGCTCAGCCATAGCACCGCAATGCCATAAGGGTTGTTAATCCTCAACCTACTATTGGTTTTGACAATCGTATGAAGAAAAGACCTTTCTTCAGAACCAACAATCCAACCAAGCCTTTGCAACCCCAAGAAACTGAGTCTTTGGATGTCTCCATATCAAATAAAGCTTCAGAGCCCCCTTCAAGCCTAATACTACATTCAATGCATACAATCATGTTAACACATGTTGTTATCAATTGGATCAAAGCTGACCACCTTCCTAGGAAATTCTCTGATCTTGGAAATCCCCTGATATATCCACAAATTGCTCAGAATGAGCCATGCAAAGCTCTTTTAGATTCAGGTTCCAATGTCAACCTAATATCCCAAGAAATGTAGAAGTCCTAGAACCTGCCTCCATTAAAAAAGAGCAACATCCATTTAAAGTTAGCCGACCAGTCCATCACTGTTCCCTTGGGATTACTAGAGGACAATGTTACCACTTTTTGTGGATGGTTATATCCAGCTGACTTCCTAGTGATTCAAATGAACAACAATAAGGGGAACTTCCCAATCATAATGGGAAGGGCATGGCTAAGCACTATCGATGCATGCCTAGGAATCCATGATCTTTCCCTAGAAATATCTAAGGAAAGTGCTTTTGGAAAGATTGAGAAGAAGAAAGTTCCATGCATCGCATACAGTGACACAGGGTGTAATTGCATGCAGAGATCATGGGTTGTGCAAAGTTTCACATTTCCTGCATGCAATCAATGTGCACAAGTGATCAATATACAAAGGTGCCTGTATGCAGCATCCACATGACAAGAAGAAACCCAATGGCTAACAGCTAATCAAGAAAGCAGCTCACTTATATGCATGGAACTAATTGAGGGTTTGACTTGCGCTTACATAGATAGCATAGACGCACTAGAGCAACTCCATCATCAACTTCTAAGTCCTAACCTCGAAAAAATCAACTGGGGGAAGTTGGAAATTCCTAAAAAATTTAAACAGGAGCCCTTAGAGCTAAAACCATTACCCACTAGTATGGAGTACACATTCCTTAAGAATGGAAAATCAGTAATCATCAACAAAAAACTTACTCTGCAACAAAAAGAGAGTCTGCTAAAGGTAATAAATAAGTGGTCAAAAGCCTTTGCCTGGTCATATCCAAAATTAACTGGAATAGATCTTAGGATATGCCAACATAGGATTTACATTGACTTCTCCATGAAGCCTCAGAAATAACCACAAAGACAATTGAACCCAAAGTTGAAGCAAGTAGTAAAAGAAGAAATCAAATAACTTATAAAGGTTGGGTTCATATACCCCATTGCTGATAGTGAATGGGTTAGCCCCTTAGTAATCATGCCTAAAAAGGGAGGCAAATGGAGGGTGTGCATAGATTTTAGGCTACTAAACGTGGCAACATTCAAGGATCACTTTCTGTTGCCATTTGTTGACCAAGTCTTAGAAACAATCGCAAGGCATCACTATTATAGTTTTTTGGATGGGTATAGCGAATACAACTAAATACAAATAGCCCCAAAAGACCAAGCCAAAACTACATTTACCAATCCTTGGGAAATGTTTGCATACAAAAAAATTTCATTTGTCTTGTGCAATGCCCCTGCAATGTTTCAACGCTTAGTTCTAAGCATATTCTAATAGTAGATAGGAAATGGTGTGGAAGTCTTTACGGATGACTTCTCCACTTATGGAGCAAACTTTGATCAAGCCTTGGACTGGTTAGGGCAAGTGCTGAAAAGATGTGTAGAAACTAATTTGAGGCTCAACTGGCAAAAGAGCCATTTGATGGTCCAAGAAGGCGTAGTACTTGGACATAAAATCTCACACACAAGGATAGAGGTAGACCCTGAGAAAATCAAAGTCATCCAAGGAATTACCCATCAACCGAAAATTGTCAAAGACATTCGGTCATTCCTTGGACACATTGGCTACTATAGGACATTCATAGAGAACTTTTCAAAGATTGTCAAACCATTAGTAGAGCTAACAAAAAAGGACGTATCCTTCGAGTGGACCAGGGAATGGGAACTAGCTTTCCAAACTCTGAAATAGAAGCTGGTAGAAACACCCATTCTACAAGCTCCTGACTGGTCCAAACCATTCCATGTCATGACTGATGCATCCAACTATGCCTTAGGAACCATACTTACATAGTTAGATGACTAGAAATGTCCTTATTACATCCACTATGCAAGTAAAAGTATTGTAGGTGCACAACTTAACTACACTACTACAAAAAAATAATTAATGGATGTAGTGTTTGCACTAGAAAATTTTAGACACTATGTATTAGGATACAAATTATTCATCCACATAGATCATAGTGCAATCCAGTTCCTCATGAATAAGCCAATGGTAAGCTCCCATATTTTACAATGTCTTGTAATCCTACAAGAGTTCAATTTAACGATGATCGATCGCAAAGGTACCAAGAATGTAGTTGCCAATCATTTATCTCGGTTGCACTGGGACAACAAAGAGGATGAGTATCCAATTTTTGATCATTTCCCTGATGAATTCCTCTTTGCAAGTGTAGTGAATAACCAATCATCCACAAAGACAAACTGGTACAGTAGCATTCTTACCTATCTCCTTACCCAACAAACACCACAAGAGCTAGACCTTAAGAAGAAACAATAATTTTTTCATAGAGCCAAGTACTTTATGGAGATCAATGGACAACTTTACAAAGTATGTCTTGATGGCTTGGTTCGATGGTGTGTTCCCAATAGAGATCAACTAAGAGTTCTCCAAGATGCTCATGAGGGCCCTTATGGGGGTCATTATGATGGGAGATGAATAGCCATCAAGATCTTGCCTGCATGGTATTATTGGCCTACCTTGTTCTAGGATGCCCATCAATTCATCCAATCTTGTGAGTGCTGTCAACGTGATGGGGAAATGACTGCTAGAATGGAAGGTCCACAACAATGGATTCAACTGTTAGAACCCTTTGACATTTGGGCAATTGATTTCATGGGGCCCATTACACCAATGTCCAATGGAAAATCTTACATCATAGTTGTTGTAGAGTACTTAACAAAATGGGCTGAAGCAATTGCCGTTAAAGATTGCACATCATCTATAGCTACACGATTTGTTTAACAAGTCATCAATAGGTTTGATGTGCCATGTGCACTTATTTCAAACAATGGTACACACTTCATAGGTGCAAATTTTTAGAAGTTAATGCAATGCTTAGGGGTTGAGCATAAATTGATTACACCATACCACCCCCAAGCGAACGGTGAAGCCGAGGTCACCAATAGGGAGATTACTAAGATACTGACCAAAACCATTAGCAAGTATAGGTGAGACTGGAGCACTAAACTGAACAATGCTCGTTGAGCATACTGCTCCACATGGAAACTCTCTATAGGATACTCTCCCTACGAGTTAGTGTATGAAAAACTTCCAACACTCCCTATCCAAACTGAGCTTCATACACTATCCACAGCATGTGACCTCAACCTTGACCTTGATCTAGCACAAAAACAAAGGTTGATAACTCTTAACTTGCTAGATGAGAACTAACTAGCTACCCTGTCATCTAATGAATTACACAAGGCATTTAATAAACAACATCATGACTTGAAAATTAGGAAAGTTAAATATCAGCTAGGAGAGAAGGTTCTCTACTAGAACCCCACACATGTATCACAACATACCAAATTTCAAACACTATAGGAAGGACCTTACATTATCTATGCAACTTTTCCTTTAGGGACCATGACCATATGTAAACCTAAGAGCCCAGATAAGAGACTGTTAGTCAACATGCAACAAACAAAACCTTTCTATGAGTTTAGGACAACCATAACACATGCTACCTCTATAGGTGGGCAACTTTGCTCATTATTTCAGATCTTCTCCTTCCAACTCAATCATGGGAAAGATGGTTACCTCTGCTAACCATTGAAGGCCCTCAGTTCTTTCTAAATTTTTGTTTTACACATTTTTGTTTTGCACATCTCTTTAATCATTCTTGTTTTTTTTACACCATCGTTCATATTTTTACCATTTCTTTGTGTGATTACTTTATTTTGTTCGTCACCTAATAAGTGTTCATGATGGTGGCATAAATTATACCATATTGATTGCTAATGTTTGGGTTTTACCTTTGAAATATGATGTTGATATTAAGGTATGGTTCTTTTGATTAAATAGGTAATGAGTCTACATCGTTCATGCATCCATAAAACCCTATGGTCTCCCTTGGCTTGGAACTATATAGTCCCTTTCTCTAATAAAATTTTTAACGAATTGGTGGCTGGGTATTTCTCAAACTAAGGAAAGACTCAAAGGATGAAAAGGGTATGACTTTAAGGGGATGTGATGCAGTTATGCTAGCTATTATCTTGAGTGCTTGGATGCTTTTTCCTTGGGTTTTCTACCATTCTGACCATTCATCAAATCTCTGGAAGTTGAGTACATAAAAATAAGTCTTTGCATGGTGTGGTTCTCATACAAAAAAAAGTGAGAATTCAAAGCACACCCCTTAGACATAATAATGAACTTGGGCTACATGCACTGGTTATGGCACTGGAAAGACATGTTGCCCATGCCTAAAGGTTCCCTCTAACTAAGGCCCTTTCTTACTTCCTGATTCTCCATCTCGCTCTCCTCGAAATGGTGGTGACTTTTTGTAGAGGCATTCTTGTTGCTTCAAGAGGATAGCTTGGTCAAATGTGTTGATGCGCGGTCACTGAATGTGGTTTGTTGAGCCTAGATTTGGAATGAGTTCTACTCGGTCACATTAACCATAAAACGCTCACAAGGGACTTTACACAACCTTGTTCTTGGGTTTCCATTCCATTCTCTCCTCTTCACCTTTCTTTTCCATTTTTCACCTCATTATTAGTTTTATCATTAGTCTATCTCTTGGTTGATGCATTATTTTTCCTTGGTTAATTCTTGTGGATAAATTTTTAACTCTTGCTTCCAAATGACATTCCTAGAGCCTACAGACTCTTTGGTTTGTGGGTCTATCAGGGCATCAAGGGCATGAGCCTACTTTAGGGAGGACCCACTGACATTCCTTTTTGGTGCATTTGTTAACTTCTTTTCCTTAACGTTTTCTACAATAAAAAAAAATTGTTCCATCCCCATCCATGACATCAATTTTATTGGTGTTGTCATTGTTGCTTTTTCTCCATCTTTCTTATTCCTTATTTTTCTCCATCCTATCAATATCAAAGGTTCACTCTTAGTCATGGGGGCCCTGGCACAATTTTTTCAATTTTTCCTAAACCCCTACACCTTAGGTAGTCACTAGTGTTAAATCTCTAGAATCAGCATTTGTCATAACCACAACTCAGCCAATGCACTTTACATCGAGGCAAGGTATCAACTGCATTGTGATTTATATACCCTTGCTCATTTGTGACTGTGTTGTGTGTGCAGATGGTGATCATACAACAATGGACTGGGCCTGGAGGAAACACTCAAGATGGATTGGAACTAGAGCATTTACGAAAGGAGTAAGATTGGTGGCATGGCCATGGATAAACAACAAAAGGTGCAATCTTGGCATCGGCAACAACATGCCTTATTCTTTTTCTCTCTCCTTCTCTTCTAGCTGCCAAATAAAGGCTAGATGTATTTATGTATAGTGTTCATCTCAATGTTCATGAACACTAATGTTGTCATGTATTGTATTATTGATCTGTTCACCAAGCAAAATGAGTCTATCACCCCATTCCACCATCAATGGTCATTCAGTCAATAATCCCATACCTTTCCAATATTTTGTAGGGAACTCAAGGATGAGTTTTCATTCAATCATGGGGGTATGATGAATTGCGATATCACGTCCATGATATCAGATCGAACCATGCGATGTCAGATACCCGATATCAAGGCCTATCTCCTCACCTATAAATAAGAGGTGGCACCCTTGGTTTTCACATTAGACAGTTAGTCCCTTAGCCGAACTCTTGTCATTTTTTCCCTCCAAAGTTAGAATTATTTCTACGTGCCCGCAGTAGGAGTCATAGAGTAAATGGATCTTTATTTAAGCATTATGTACCTGAGCACACTTTGTGTACAGAAATAAATATGAACTTTTTGATAAACCTTGCAGCATTCAAAATAGATTAATTAGCTTTAATTATTATTTAATTCTTTTCTAGTTGATTAATGATTTCTCTCACCCTACAACTCTCTTAGTTAAATACACTTAGTACGACCACTTCAAGCATGCATGTAGCACTTGGTAACCCAGTGATGATTAGCGTTTGGTAATCCCAACAGTGTTGCACTAGTTTCGGATGTGTACGGCAAGTGGGAATGGATACTAGTGTTAGGAGTAATTAGAACTTAGTTAATGAGTAGCTAAATTAGATTAGTTACTTAGTTATCTCTCTTCCCCTCCTTACTAATGTAGGATATAAAACACATAAAAGTTATAAAAATCATATGCCTCAAGCTTACTTAACCATACAATCGTGACATATAAGTAAGTTTGGAAAGACAACGATTAACTAACCTGTTATTGTTTCACAAAGGCGCATAGGCACTTAGTTCTTGGAATTTGACCGGATTGTGTGTGAAACGCTTGCATTTGTACGGTTGAGTGTAGGGGTACCTCACCACTCATCATCTGTGAAGACATTAATAATTATATGAATTTTCATAATTTGAAAATATTTTCTATGGATTATGACAATGATAAAATTGTTAAATATGTTGAAGAAATTGATTGTCTTAGTTGTGAAATGGATAAGAAGCATGAAGACAATCCAAGTTATTATGGTGTTGATGGTGAAAGGGAGCTAGATGATAGTCTTCCAAACACCAAGAAGAAGAAGGTAAAGAAGAGGAAAAATAAGGGAAGAAAGGAGGTTTTTTTGAGGAGACCTAGTCCTTTTGAATTCCCTTGCTTTTCTTTTCTTGAAGGTCACGGAAGAAACACGTGGGATTTGGTGCTCTCAAAATGGAAGCATTGTGAATCCTTTGAGGGCAAAGACCATAGTCACTCTTCTTTCATGAATTTTTCCATTGTGATGTAGGCAGAAAATTGTACTAGTGTGTATGTGTGTGTGCTTATGTATGTCATGCAAACATTGTGTTGTATGTCTATGTGTTTGTAAAATAAGTTTTGGATGGTAGAGACAAAATGATGTGAGGTCTAACCAATCCATATGTGTTGTGATTTGGTTTGTGTGTGAATTATGGCCTATGTGAGGAGGCAACAACTATCCCAAGTGTAAAGGCATTTTGTGTGGAAATCAAGAATCTTTTAAAGGAGAAGGATGCTGATGTGGATATCAAATAGGCCAAAGCAACATCTCTCTAATAATGGGATCTTTCTTTGGATTTTTGGCATGTTTGGAAGTCTTTTGGGATACTCTTGATGACTTTAGGATGTTCTAGGGGCTATGGGGACTTGTTTGGAGATGTCTAGAGGTTCCAAGCCTCAAAACAAGCATCTTTAACATTGAATCTAGTAGGATAGACGTCTACATTGATAGTTAGATGCCTACACTACATATTTGACATCTACTACACCTTAAAGATGTCTACTTTAATAACTTCTACACTCAAGAGAGACGTCTCCTATTTCTCAAAGACATCTACTTTGATAACTTCTACACTTGAGAGAGACATCTCTTATTTCTTGAAGACATCTTTTATGGATTTTATCAAACATTCAACTGAATGATAAATTGGAAGGAAGATGAAAAGATAGGGGGGGAAGGTATAAATAGACCTCTTGGACCTTTAATTTGAAGAACAGAGTCTAGAGAGAGAGAAAGAGAGAGTGTAGGTAGTTGAGAGAAGAGTAGAGAGAGATAGAGTCTTGGCATGATTCCTTGATCATCATCCATGTGAGTGTGTGTTTTCTTTGATTGAGTGTGTGAGAGTTGGATACAATCTCTTGCTTATCCTTGGAAATTGTGCTTCCTTTCATATGTAAATTCTCCATTTGAGCAAGAATAAATCTTTCATTTTCCTTTTCTTATTTAGATTTGCTATTTTGTGACTTTGAGAGAGCTTGGATTATGGAATTCATGGGAGCTCCTCATCACAGGTGTTGCTTGTAAATTGGGGAACTTATTCATCCCGCCCATTCTAAGTTCTTGATCCTCACTTACCACTAGGCTAACACCTCATTGTTAGAAATCAAAATATTTAACTAGGATAACCTCTATTTTATCATTTCAAGAATGAACCACTATTCTACTCACCTTAGTTGTTACCAAAATTAATTTTTATATTATTTAAACATGTCCCATCCCTACCTTTAAGGATACATAAGCATGATAAATGATGGTCATCCAAAACACATGCGCTAGTAGCATTTCATTAAAGATGGACCAAGGAAGTTTATATGCTCTTTCAAAGAGTGGGAATGGTTGGAACCCAAATTTCTTTTAAATAATAATTTTTTTAATTAGAACTTTATAACTTGGTTATCCACTAAAATTGAGCCTACAACTTGGATGTACCAAATCAAGAGTACCCTGACATAATTGGAATATAGGTACACCCCTATATATATAGTTTAATTATACTTTATAACTTAACATTATCCACTAGAATCAAATCCATGACTTGAGATTTTCAAATCAAGAGTTTTACCACTAAGTTAACACATTTTTTTTAATTATTATTTTGAAAGAAGAAGTGTTGACCCTTTGGTATGTCAAAACCTTAAGGAAAATGGAGAACATAGAATGTTGTGGAATGTGATGTTTTTGTAGGGCATGAAGGAGATCTCAAAGAATGAAAACTACAAAGAGATCTCAATGTGGAGACTATAAGAACTAAAGGGAGCATATATAAGTACAAAGATGTCTAAGTGGAGACTACAAGGACTTAAGAGAGCATGGATGAGTAAAAAAGACTACAAGCTAAAAGAAGATGCCCCAATGATTGAAAGGAAGATTTGAGAATCAAAGTTCAAAAGCAAAGAAGGCATATCCTAGAACCAAAAGACATCTTGGCCAAAGCAGAGTTAACTCAAAGAAGACATCTCCCAAAAATCAGAGATGTCTCCTTTCAAGAAAATACGTCTCCATAGAGACATTACAAATTCAAAATAGACATCTCCCTAGAATTAAAGTCATTTTCAGATAGACATCCCAATCTTGAAGGAGACATCTACACTAGCCATTAGATAGTTCTTACATGAATTTCGAGGTGATTTTGGAAACTTCAAGGCTATAAGAAGACTACATTCTCTTGGGTATTGTGTAAGTGTTCTGCATGAATTATCACTATCAATGCAATCATTGTATATTGTACTTATGTACTTCATTTTTAAAATAATTTTCTTGATATGTTATTGAATTCTGCTTCAAAGTACAAGGACATGCAATTTAAGTTACACTCTATCCTTGTGTTTTTGTTTCTCCCTTATTGCCATGCTAGGGTTGATGTGCTTCTTGTGAGAAGGCATCATAATTGAGCTTGTCGGGATCCTATGGGATTGACTGTTTGCATAGCATCAAAATACTCTAGAGCAGAGATCAATTTGTAAAGGTTGTGGGATCCTTGAAACCACTTTCTAAGCTTGTTTGGACCTTGTGATGTTAAGTGGTTTTATAGCAATGAAACACTTTGGAGTGAAGCTTAGAGCTTGTAGAGGGTGTGGTATCCTTCAAACCACATTTCAAAGTAAATAAAGTTTGGAGGTATGCAAGGAATCTACCCTCCAACTATGAACTATCCAAGTTGGGGAACCACATTAAATTTGGTAGTCATTTTTGTGGCTGTTAAATTTTGTTTTGGGAAACTTATTCATGCCCCCCACATTTCCTCCTCCTCCTCCCCCCCCCCCTTCTAAGTCCTTGATCCTTAGTAAAATAAGAATGTACCTACTTCACTTTAAATATATCCTACCACTAGCCTACTTCAACTTGGAAGCTTATCAAATATTGATTGGTTGGTTAGAGTATGTTCCTTATGACTTGCAAGTCATAGGATTAATTTTGATGAGTACATGAGCTGACATACCTAATGAAAGTGTTATGGAAGTTTGTGTTTCTATATATATAAGGGATATGTATAGTCATTTAGTTAGTGTACATAAAGCGATGCCCTTTTCTATGAATTCCCTTGCTCAAAAGTAAGAAAAATTATCATAACTAACATGACTAATAGGGGTCTTTCCATTTTTAACTAATAGGGTTTATCATATAGAATGTAGTGCAATCTAGTCATAAGCTTCAAAGACAATGTTGATTGCCAAAAATACTATATGATACATATAAAATACTATAGGGTCTTTCCAAAAATACTATTTTGTTCAATAAATATAAAAGATATTATAATACATATGATGCAACTGAAAATCTGTGATTCCATGGTGGAAGATAGAGAATATTTTTATTTTTATATTTTATAATTTTATGAATTTTATAATTATATCGAACAAAACAATAATAAAAAACATGCATTATTAAACCTTATGGGACAACTATAATGCTCATTTTGTAATCCCTCTTTGAAACAAATGCAATACCACATACAAAGTATAATAAAAATGGCTCTTAGTCATAACCTTAATGGTCCAACACCATGCATATAGTTCTAACCTCATTGGATAAGGACAAATCATCACTATAGAAAAGAAATAAATATTTTTAATGTTTTGGTATTTAATGCATCAATAGTGCAATAACAAAAACCCATCAACTTTATTTACCACACAAACATTACACTCCACATCAACCAAATAGTTCTAGGCTATGTAAGCAAGATAGCACTCTAATAGGGTCTAGTTGCACTTGTAAAAGCAACAACTCAAAATACATATACAAAGAACCCAAGGAAGGAAGAGATTTTCATACAAAATCAAATGCCAAAAGCCAAATGGAAATGAAAGTTATGCTTATGATAAGCAAGAGAGCTCATCCTAGGTATTTCTAGTTTTCACATCACAATGACAAAGGTTCATTAGCACCTAGGTGTTAACAAAGGTTCATCATCATAGCCTAGACATTTCAGAAATACATCATAGGTAAAGAAACCAAACCAAGCTTACCAAGAAGATGTGCCAATGTCGTTCTACTAATGTAGGGGGTGTATTAACATAGGGTAGTTAATGCAACCCCTACCAGCACACTTTGTCTTTAGACTTTGGATGAAAGTTGGAACACTAGGGAACATGTCAGAAGGTTCCTAGTGTGCTTGAATAAAGCCAAAAACATCCTACGAAGTCTAAGGCATGTACAAAACCTAGAAGTATGATACAAAAGGCTAAGATGCAAACCTTGGAGGTAGAAACATCAACCATGTAGATGAAATTTACAAATACATTATGTGAAATACTTCTTATGTCCAAGGCTTATAATTGACTTATAAAATGCTAGTGGATGAGTTATCGTTTCTCTAGAACTTAGTAAAGCTAGTCCCATAGCTTTAATATCCAAGATAAAAAATTGGGATTAGACACATAACATGATCAATGTAGTGGAATATAGGTGTACAAATTTATAGATCATGACAATGATACAACATGTGGGACCTCACTAAGAAGTTTTAGGAGGTGATGTCTGAGAGAAGAATCTCCTTGACATGTTTGCTTGATAGGAAAAGAACCCTAAAGATCTAGGTGCCAACATATAGGATCTCTAAAGTTGTGTTTCAAGGTTTGACATCCTTCTTTGGAGTTGCCAATTTTGTTCATGCATTAGACTCTACTCTCATAGAAGTCCTTGTTGGTGCTTCTTAGCATCATCTTGGAACTATTCATGGTTCCTCCTTGCTTGCTAGAGCTTGTGTTGACCCATGTCCAACTTGATCACTAATAAATGAATTTTCTCCTTCAACTTCATGCACAATTAACCTATAGAAGTCTAAACCACATTTAAGTTTCTCCTTTTCTCTACCTACATGTCCTTTTCTGCTTCATTGAGTCTCCTCTCAAGGACTTCAATAGCTATTTCATGATGGAGAATGTACATATTTTGCAAAAGGTATATTTTTTTCTATAGGATTGGTTCACTTGTGACTATTTATTAGAGTTTAGTATGCAAGGTGTTGAATTTATTCTTCATCTCACACCCCTGTCCCAGTACTTGTTCATTCCACAAAGCTACAAGTTTATGTAGTCTATGCATCCCAATGTCCTAGGTTTCCTACTTGATCACATGTATCTTTCTAAGCTTGTTAGTTTCCTTGGTAGTCTTATCTGCTAACTCTTGTGACACGTTCTAGCACTCCTTCTCTATTTGAAGGTATTTGTTCTAAAATTGGATCATGATTTAGCTTTCATCTTCCAACCTTCATACCTTCTTGGAAAGGAAGAGCACTTGTTTTTCTTTTATTGACTCATCTTCTTTCATTCTTGGGACTAGTGTTTCGACATTCAAACTTGCCACTCCAAGTCATCTGTCATGAATAAGGCTTCTTCATCTACTTAAAATTCCCTAAATAGCTTTGATTGTAGGTGCTCAATTTATACCTCTAAAGTAATCATAAAGGGTACTAGTACCAATAGTGTAATGGTTCTTAGTTGTTTTTACAACTATCATATCTCTACTTGACTTCTTCATAATCCCCTTAGATAAGTGATTTTGATAGTCTCTAATTTAGCCTATATCTTAACAAGATCTAACCTCACCATGTTGTTAATATTCCTCAACAAAAATTTGGCACTTAGATCAACTCTCTACTCTTCTTCTCCTCAATGACTAGTATGATATTGATTAGTGGAAATTAAAGAACTTCTGCCACATGTTGAGCATCATGCATGCTATGCATTCATCTATGAGAAGAGAAAACACTCTTTGAAGAAAGATGGGCATGAGACTAAACAAGGGCATTTAGATGAACTATAGGTGAATCAGCTAGTAAGGGAGAGAGGGGGATGCAAATAAATATTCCATTATAGCTTCACCACTCATGATGGATTTCATCATGTCCAGAAAGGTACTACCAAGAACCTATGATCCCTCGATGTGAATTGTAATAGCTTACCCCTCACCTTTAATGTACCTAATAGGCCAAAAAATACTACTAGAAAGAGGTTCCTTGCTTTGTCTGATATTGAAACTAGGTGGTTGAGAGATGGATCTATTAGGACATCAAACCTATGTATGTTGTAAAGCTTGAGGTATAGATGATTGATGAATTGTGTTTTGTCATAGGCTAAGATATCAAATATTCGATATCTTAGCCCTGATATCGTAGCCCATGCTACAACATCAAATATCCAATATAATGGGATGTGTGCTTGCCTATAAATACGCATGCTCCCTCAATGTATTTCCCATTCTTTTGTCAATAGAGTAGCTAAACCCTTGTAGTTTTTTTTTTTGGTAGTCTTAGAGAATAGTCAGTGAATGCCCATAATGTGGATTTGAGTTAGTAGTATGACATCTTATTCGAGTGGCAATGTACGTGGACACATTCCATGAGCAGTAATAAGATCAAGATTGATTCTTATTCATTGCAGCACTTTGACTTAGATTAGGTTTACCTTGCATGAAATTTACTTTTCATTTACTTAGTTAATATCTGCATTTCATGCAAGTTAATCAATTGGCAACTTAAGCACGACCAATGTTAAGCATAAACACATATTCACTTGGTAATCCCAACAGTGTTATCACTTAGTTTGCCCAATAGCATAGTGCTTGGTAATCCTAGTAGTGGATATGTAGGTTTAGGATGTGTATGGCAAGTTGGGAACAAACACTCATCACCCATAGGCTAGTTTAGAATTTACTTTTTTTTTGGTATTAGATTAAATAATTAATTTCTATATTATCATTAGGAGTAGCATAAGGCTCGAACAACATTNACTTGTCCAAGTGGGAAGACAGTGTCTTATAATCAATGCTTAATAATCTAGATGCCACAACTAGTTCCATCCATGGAATTTGATTGGATCATGCATGAACACTTCTGATTCCTATGGTTGTGTGTAGGGGTACCCACCACTCATTATTGGTGTCATTAGTGGGTATGGTGCTAGCTATCTAGATTTGTTATATCATAAACAATCATTGTAAAAGTATTAACAATTTATCTTTTAGAAAATATTAATATTTTAAGTCACACATGTTAAAACCATGTCTTCTTCACATAGGACCAATAACTTATCATATGATGAAAACTCTCATAGAAGAAATGGTAGGACCTATACTAAAGAGCATTGGAGTGAACACCCTCAAGCAGTGGGAACAGATGCTGATGCTAGTTAATTTAGACTTAGTCCTTAGTTAGAGTTAGCTAGTTTCTCAACCCTTCGCTCTTAGTATAGAAGACGTAAAACCAGAAAAGACCATAAAAATTATATACCTCAGACTTACTTAACCATACACCGTGACAACAACAAGTCTGGGAAGACAAATAATGATTAACCCCAAGTGTTCCATGGGGCGTTTAGGCATTTAGTCTGCGAAGTTCTACCGGATCACGTGTGCTACGCTCGTTTCGTATGGTTGAGTGTAGGGGTACCTCGCCACTCATCATTGGCGCCATTATCGGGGACTAGGTGTTTGTGTGCCGAATAGAACATAAGGGATATCACTCACATCGTTATGAGCCTTAACGAACCTTCAGGTTAATCAAGAGAAAACTTATATAACAATAAATTAGCACACCGATAAAAATGCCATCTTCTCATAAGAGCAACTAACCACCTAAGGACCACACATGAGACAGTCGGCAAGATAAAACACATAACCAAAATCAGCCAAGTCCTAAACAATATAAGATGACATATACTCATCCCGATGAGTATATTCCTAATTTTACTTTTGTTCTCCATCAGGATAAA
>MNCI01002718.1:18913-33057 GCA_015680685.1 Gnetum montanum | reverse complement strand
TTTTGAGAGATTGACTGTCTCTTAGTCAAGATCGGCATTCAGGAATCCAACCACCTCGTAGTTGAACAAGCTAAGATATCCACAAGTGTCCATTTCTGTCGCTATTCTCTCTTTCAAACCTCAACGCGCTAAAATTTGAAAATATGCTTATAGTTACGGTGAAATTTAATTTTAGTTTGAAAGATTTGCACTGCTCCTGTAATTTTCATGCTGAGTTTTTAGCATAATGCTTGAGGCATTATTTTTTGAGTATTTTTGTCATCCATGCTTTTCTTGAAGCATCATACATTGATTGACTAACCAGCCACAACACAAAATGTCGTCACCCGTACATGTTTGAATTTTTATGTTGTTCAAATTTGCAAGTCTGCCTTTGAACACACAAGTAGGCCGTGGAATTGTGGAAATTAAATCCTGACGAACGGTTTTGTTCCTGGCACTATTTCGTGGGGTTTGAAGAGCATGACAGCGTGTCAAGTCGACCCTGTCAAGTGGACCCTTTGCCGGTTCAAAACTTCACATTACTGAAAGCATTTAAAGACGAGGTTTATCATTTAGATGAAATGAAACAAAGCTTTATAACTTTCCAACATTCATAAGATTTACTGGACATATATTACATTTTTATGAACAATAAAGATAGATTTGTCTTTATTCTACAAATTGATTGAGGACCAATGGAGGCATCAAATGTTCTTCATTTTAATTTGATTTTTAAGAAACAATGGCAAGTATTTTAGGCACCTATTTTCAGGCGTCCACAAATCATAGGATTTATTGGACTGATATTACATTTTCATAAACAATAAAAATAAGACTCTGCAAATTGACTATGTACATCAAATGTTCTGCATCTTAATTTGATTTTCAAGAAACAAGGGCAAGTATTATGGGCACATGTTTTCAAGCATTAACAAAGAAATGAAATCATTAATTACATCTTGGTTAGTCAACATACAAAGAGCAAAACTACTAAGGGTGCCCTATGAATTCATAGCTGGATTCAAGAGGTTGTGGCATGATTTATGATGCATTGGTTTGAGAACTCAAGTGTACTTTACTCATAGTTAGCTTACTAAAGAGTTGTTGATGCATAAATTTTGGTCACACCAACACCGGGAAAGGAAACTCGATTTAGGAGACTATTGCCTAGGGCACCTCCCGTATGGGTATGGAAACTCGAGAATAGTCTCAGCTGCAGAGGGTTATGTGGCCTTTCGAAAATAGTAAACCAAACCAAACAAATCAAGATTTAAAGTGAATGAATTTGAATTTAAATTGAATAACTGTCTCAAAGTTGAGAATACAATAAGTAATTAAAAAAAATGAATTTTCCCTAGTCTTGCTAATGCTGCCAATTCGTGACTGCTGATAGTATCCATTGCTAGGCAGGAAGACAACAATTGCCATGAGAGAGAGAGAGAGAGAGAGAGAGAGAGAGAGAGAGAGAGATTGCCCACCGCAGCCCACATAGGGTAGCAACTATGATCCTTAAAGCCTATCGTTGTCTGCCATCTTTTGTGCACCACCGTAGAGAGGAAGATCATCCACTTACGTCTACACCACCGAGACAAGCTACCGGCCCAAAGAAAATTGCACGTCTCACACCCTGCACATGGGTGGTGTTGCCTACATTGTTGTAGATAGAAAGAAGAGATAGAAAGAACCTTCCTGCCATGGCTGAGAAGACCCACAAGGATTTGATTTTGAACTGCTAGCTCCTGCTTTGGACCCTCCTCGAAGATCAACTGGAAGCTTGTAAACAAAAGAAAAGAAAGGAGGAAACCATTGCTTAGTGGAGAGGAAGCTCTCCTCAAGACTGATAGATAGAGCCCTTTTGGATTGATTGATCAGAAGAGCCCTTTTCTGATCCCCTTCCTTAGAGAGCCCTTTCCCCCTGGTTTTATAGCCATTGCGGTCATCCATAATGATGCCTATGTGTCATGTAACCGCTACAAAAACCACCACCACTTCTTGTGTAATAATGCTCATGTTCTCCAATTAAGTGCCCACTTATGTCCGTAACTTCTAAAACGTCTACCACTAATGTTCATAACCATTGTAACTTCTGAAACGTCTACCACTAATGTTGGTAACTACCGCAACTTCCGAAACATTTGCCACTAATGACCATAACTGCTGCCATTAATGACCACCACCTAGTAGTTTAAATGCCCACTACTTGCATGATTTTTACTATGGTTATTAAGAGAGAGAGATAGAGATGTTGATAATCATGGCCCCATGAGAGCATGGGAGTGTTGGCATCAACGCTTAGCCCCCAAACTTTTAGTTACATGCAAGTGCAAGGAACAAGACCACATAAATTTTAAAATGATGCAATAGATAGGGAATCACAAACATCAAAAAACAAGCAAATGGAAACTTAAAAGTAAAATGTATTGATCTAAACATGATTAAAATAACCATATAATCAAAAAAGAACTAGACGTGGGCCACCCAAACCACACCATCTTATTTAATCGAACTCTAAATATATAACTTTATTTATTTTAACTACATATATCTATATATAATTAAAATATAATTATGATTTTTTTCCCAATCTTCTTACAAAGTAAAAGTCAACAGCATGCAAACTACTTTGAGCATAAAACCCATACTAAACTTAATGAGGAGGACAGGCTCATATTAGATTGTGGCTAGTCATAACTTTTAGATTTTTCCTTGGAACCTTTTTTTTTTAACATTGAGGAAGAAAATGGATGAAAAGGGATTATTTTCCTTCTCTTTTTTTTTTTGGAAAAAGGGGAAATAGAGGTTAGGGTGAGGATAGCTGCCAAACCCCATCACACTTAAGAACTTATTACACTACCAAAGAACTTATTACCAAAGTTTTCTTTTTAAGGAAACTTTGCCCATGGTGTACTTCATTCTTAAGGTAGCAATTCCAACACGAATTTGGATGATTAGCTGCAGTACCGATAAACATAGTCCTTTCGAAACTTTGTTGATGGTGTAATTCAACCCTCATGTATGTGCCTTTGATTATAATTTGATGGCATCATAGCAGGTCTCCTAGGTGGCTAAGGGTTCTCAAGTGGAGATGAACACACTCCATCCTGTTGTTCACAAGGTAACCATGGATCATCACAGTTGAGGGCTAGGGCTTATGAGAGGGAAAATGGGATTTTTCAAGGTCACTTAGTGATTATGGCTAACCATTCTCCAACATCACCTATCCTACACTCACATGATTATGATGATTACATGATAAGTTAACACAAATCTCATGCTCCATAATCCAATAAAACTATAGAAACTAAAACCTTGAAAAAGATGGGAAGAATCAAAGCATTATTAAAATATATAATATAAAAGATATTTTATGTAATAGTGATAAGAAATTTTATATAAAGCATTATAATAACATTATTTTCCAATGCTACTATGATGACCCAACGTCTAGTAACTCAAAAGACCATAATGATTATTAAAATCGTATGCAAAGCAAAATTCAAAATAATATGCCAAGAAAGAAATGATGGAAATGCAAAGAAAATATGCAAATGTGACTGTACACAAATGAAATGCATGATGGAGAGGGAGAAAACATGCAACTAAGAATCTACTAGGTATCCATGTGGGGCACCTGAGTAGAAATGCTTTGGATGGAATGCATTAAATTTCTAGGTAACTTATATCCTTGCACATCAGCAACCTTGTACACATTGGGGCCAATGACATCTTTAATTCGGAATAGGCTTGACCAAATAGGAGAGAACTTACCTTGAAGATTTTCTTGATCACATGTTCTACCTTTTCCCGAGACTAGGTCTCCTATCTTAAATACTTCACCAACGTACTTCTTGTCAAGATGAAAATCAAGACATAACCCTAACTTGCTTGTATCAAGTCTTTCTTTGATATAAGTTTTAATGGTAGGTCTAGGTCTTGGTGGGTCATCAAATATAGCCTTTCTAGGAGAATGTTCCATGGATGTATCGTTAAAATTTAGCACACCTTCAAATGTTTTAAGGGGTAGGATCTTATTTATATCTTTGTCTTCCCCTAAAGGTGGTGGATTACTCAGACAAAATCCATCGTGTTGTTGATAAGGCAAGGTGTCTCCATAGCTTTCTTCACCTTCTCTAGAACTTTGATAGGATTGGGTGGAATTTGTATGAGAGAGAAGATTTATTTTTGTAGTTCAACTCACATAGTCATTTACAACATGTTCACTACACTCAACCTCAATAACCCCAACATAAAGATTAGTGTTTTGATCTTCCAAAGATTGATTTTGTTGATCCAAGGCTATAACTACTTGTTTGTAGAAGGGTTCTCGAGGTATAGTCATGTACTCAGATTTTTCTTTGATAGGGATTAATAGCTCTAAGAAATATAACCTAAAGAAGCCCCCAAACTTGGCTCCAAATGTCCTAAATAGGAGCACACCATAGGTGAGTGACATGTCAACTACTAAGATATCTATGTAACATGTGAGCATAGGGTATTATTTAAGTTGCACTTTCACTCCTTTTAATGACCCTACTACAGCAACATTGGACCCATCGAGTTGAATCACATTTTTCATTTGTGGTATAATGTGTGCTCCTAAAGTCTTACATACCTCAAGTGGCATGACACTGACAGTTACTCTAGAATCCATCAAACAATTGTGAACATTCTTTCCTAAAATAATCAGAGTTGTTAGGAAAGGAGGTTGCTTTTTCTTACTCGTCATGGAATTGTTTACATTTTGTACTGATAATGTATTAGGACTTTCTGTGAAGTGAAATTGCCTTTCGAGGGTTGGGGGTTTTTCTTTATTGGTTTTCAGTTTACGAACTATCTCTTGAACCACCTCTTTCATTTCATTAAATTGTAAAAGGTCATACATTGGTATGTTAGATTAATTTTCTTCAAATCCTCAACTAGATCGTAAGTCTTAGGTACATCTTTGACTTCTTGTTAAGGTGGAGATCTTCGAAGTATAGAAGGTGGGTTTGATTGTTGTGGAGAATTTGTTTGGAATGACCCAATTTGAGTATTTATGTTACTTTGACTAGGAGCTCTTCTATTTGGAGGAGTGTAAGTGTCAATCCTAGTTTGTTGTTGTGGGTTGTTCACAATGTCAGTAAGTCTACAAGCATTATGTGGGTTGGGATTTCTTACCATAACTTGCTCCAATGAGGAAACCTCTTCATTTTCTATTTCATGAGGTACATTAAGAACCATAATAGGGATTTCCCATTTTGTTGGCCTTGGGTGTTGTTGCCATACAATGCTAAAAATTATGGACAAGTCTTCTCAGAATGTTGCCTAGTATTATGGAGGTGAAAATAATCATCATTGACTAATGAACTAGGCTTTTCAGGTTGTATAGGATCCTTGTTATTCTTTCTCTTTAATTCAACTACTTCGTTGGAAATTTTTTGAAGCAAAGTTAATATCTGGGTCATTTGATCTTGAGTTTGAGTTGGGGGTTCAATAGGATTAGGTACCTTGTTTGGGTTTATGATGGACTGACTTAAGGCCTTTGATTGATCCTCATTCAAACTAGTGTTATATGGTAGGAATGGAGAAGATGTCGGACCTTGAAAATAGCTATTTGTAGGTTGAGTCATTTGAACGGGAACAAGAGTTTCGAAAATAGTGTTGATCATTGGGAAAGTTGGTAGAGGTAGAGGACTATATTGCATAGGATTACTAACACTCATCATTCCAAACTGGGTTTGAATGCTATTCATAAGGGTAATTTTGTTTAGCTCCACAACTTTAGCCATTACTCCCTGTATTTCTGTTATGTTAGGGTCCGATTTGATGGCATAGGCAAAGAATGGGTCAATGGTAGAGAGGTAAAAGTTGAGGATTCCATTAGGTTGTGGACGCATCTCGCTTGGCACATAGGCCAATTGGTGAAGGAATCTTAGGTTGTAATCCCTAACATTTTCCCCAGGTAGCTTTCTTAAGCTGGTGAAGTTACTTAATGTGATTGCAAGGCTCATGAATTTGTTAAATTGGATCAAGAACTTATTTTTGAACTCCTTGCCATGAGTTAATGGAGGCATTGGAGAGCATCAGAAACCATTGGGTTGCTTTGGTTCTGAAAGTTTTCACAAATACCTTGCATGCCACATCATTTTGGACAATGTTGTAGATGCCTAGTAAGGTTTTAAAACATTGTATATGTTGGTGGGCATTACTAGAAGGGTATGTGGGGTCGTAGAACAAATTTATGTTCTAGAGTGACTTTGGGATGTCATGGTAGTTAGTAAAGTTAAAGGGGTTACTGACCAAGGGAGCCTGGGGTTGATTGGTTGTCATCCTAGTCTGAGTTCTCCTAAGAATAAAACTTGGAAAGCATGAGGTTGGTTGTTTCCTTAATGCAAAGAGACGAGTGAATGTTCAATTAGAAGCATAGGACAGTTCAATCATAAAATAGAACTATAAAATATAATTATTAGAATGAAACTATAAAATTATGTAAAAATAAAATATTGAAATAATATTTTTTTTTGAAAAGAAAAATAAATGTATAAAATTGCAATACTTATAAAATTAAAAAGGAAAACAATAAAATGCAAGATTTTAGAAAAATAAACTTAAAATTGCATAATCAAATAAAACCACCTTACCTAACCCAGGACTAAGGTAAGGACTACCAAAACACAAATTCAAAAATAGGTGATGAGACACGATATCGCATGGGTCACGATATCGCGTATGTGATGTTGCATCTTTCCCTGCGATATCACGTACGTGATATTCTAGCCCATCGCCAGTTCTATACATAAGAGGTAGCTCTCCCTTGTTTGAAAATTTTTTGAAGATAGAATAGATTGTAGGTAAACTCTGGTAGTTTGATCCCTCTAGAGATAGATTTTTTTCAGTGTATGTTCGCAGTGTGGTGAATGTAATTGTACGACATCCTTTATTCGAGTGTGACGTACTTGGACACGCACATGACTGGAAATAAAGATCAAGATTACTTCATCATTGCAGCATTCACTTTTTTATTTATTTAATTAATTATTATTTATTTCTTTCCTAGTTAATAATCTCTCACCCTTATCTCATGTTAGAACGTGGAATGAGTACGACTTGATTACAAGCATTTAAGTGTGACTACTTGCTAATCTAGTAGCGTACCTAGGATCTGTGCTTGGTAATCCTAGTGGTAGTCATGTACAAAGTCCAAGATGTGTATGGATAATCAAGGAACGGATGCTCATCGCACTTAGGATAGATTAGATTCTCTTACCCTTCCCTCCTAGCTTAGTTAATCTTACGTTCCATTGCCTTCAAGAGTAGCATTAGATTAGGAACACATCATACACCTCACTCTAGAATAAACCATACGTGACAAAGCTAATACTAGTCCAGGTGGGAAGACAGCGAACTGCAACCTAAGGTTAAATATCTAGGTGCCACAACTAGTCTGTCTGCGGAGTTCGACCAGATCGTGGGTGAAAATGCTCACATTCGTATGGTTGAGTGTAGGGATATCTCGCCACTCATCATTGGCGCCATTGCCAGGGAAGATGCTAGTTATCTAGATTAGTTATATCATAAAAGGTCACTGTAAAGGACTTAATGATATATCTTTTAGAAAAAAAATAATTATTGTTAAAAGTCACATAAAAATTCACACAAAAGTTGACAACAATGCCTCTCCTACAAGATTACAATAATGCCACACTTAGTGAGGAAGTTCATTGGAGAACCAACGAACTATATGACAATGAAGATTGGAGTATACAACTTGAAGTGGGGGTTTCTTATAAACATGAACAAAAGCAACGTCATCCCAACACACGAGATCCTAACTTACAAAATGACGATGAATCCCTACCGGCCACTACAAGTTTCATGCAAATACAAGAGGATATTTGAATCTCATGTAGGCATCATAAAGAGAGCCATCTACCTAGGTTCAATTTAAAAAACTTTCCTACTTTTTTAAGAGGCTATGACTTAGATCTGTATCAACATTTACAAGCCTTCTATGATGCCTGCACATGGAATAACATTGACAACGGATGACAAAAACTTAAGCTCTTTCCTATGACACTCGTTGACCTAGCAAAAGTATGGTATAGATTGTTAAAACCAAATTCAATGCGATGCTGGTCAACAATGGTAGAAGTCTTTAATGAAAAATATCAAACCTACGCAAGAGTTTCAGCCTTGAGGAAACAAATCCAAGGATGGAAACAAGCACAACATGAACCCTTGGACATGGCCTTAGAAAGATATTATGCACTGTTAAACAACTGTCCAGGCCATGGGTTTTCCGAAGAAAGGCTAATGTACCATATCATTGATGGGCTACATAATAAAACAAGAGAGACCTTAGAAATATATGCCCAAGGCCAACTATACGAACTACAAACCCATCAAGTTCAATAGCTTATTAAGCGGGTAGCAAAAGAAGAAGGAGAAATGGCTATATGGGAGGGTGTTGAAATCAATGGGACCAAAATCTCAATGTAACAGAGGTCCATGATCATAAAAAGGAGGAATCAGCTAATCACAAGGAGAAAGAACCATCTTTGCTGATACAACAATTGTTAGAAGAAGCTGAGGCAAAGATCAATAAGATGTTGGAATGGACATATCAAAAGTGTGGAGAATTTATCAACATTATTGGAGATAAAGTTTTGACAACCCAAGAAGTAGGACAAAACATTAGACCTTCGGAAAAAAAGAATGAAGGAAATAAATGCCCAACTGCTAATCATACATATGAATGCAACATATGCCTGTATGATCACCCCAAGGGCCAATGCCCAATATTGTTACATTTACATGAGCATTAGGGAAACACATTACATCCATAGTTCATACAAAGATACTATGTTTGATCACAGTGGCAAAAATCCCAGTCGTGGGGGAAAACACCCTTAGACTGGAGACACCCTTCATACCATTCAAAAATGATTAGTTATGGGGGATACCCCCCATTCTAGTAACAAGCAAGATTAATAAACACTTTTTATTTTCTTTGATTTTACATTTTTGTTTTACAATTTTTTATTTTTCAATTTCTTGTTTATCTTTTTGTCTTTTTATCTTTTTACGCTTTTGTAAGTAATCTCATCTACGAATAAAGCACTCATGTGGATTGTTGGTTGAGGTGTGTTCTATGTTATTAAGTTTTGAGTGATCAATTATTTGGACAGTGAACCCATTATACCCACTCATCCATTCTACAAATAAAGAGGTTCTATTCGAGGGTACAATGATATTCTTGAAATTTTTTAAAACTTAAAATTAAATTTGTGTTCATTGTACCCAGAATGAAGAAGGATGGACCAAGAGGGAATGATTAGGGTGTGACATCAAGGGAATTTGTAGATTCTCTTTGGTGATGTCTGTGGGTGTTATCATGCAACGTGGTCATACTAAGATCCTTGTAGATCTAATGAAAAATGGGAGTAAGAGTAATCAAAAGGGCACTCAAAAATCCAATGTTGTTCTAGAAGGTTCCACTGGAAAGACATGCACCCATGCCTGAAGGTTGGCGACTTCTTTGGATTCAGTATTCAAAAAGAAAAAAAAAAGAGGAAAAAAAAAGAAGGTGCCACAAAACAAAAATCACTCCTCCATTGAATAAAATGCCAAGTGATCATACACCTTGTTGTCATGGTACTCTCATAGTTGATTATCATGGGATGAAACAATGTGATGTCACTGATCAAAGAAATGGACTTGGTCCTGATCTTGGAACAATGGGGTAATGACACCTTAATCATGCTTTATATGTAGGATACACTGTGCCCTAGGTCAGTTACCTCATGTCCCAATCTCTATGATCCCTTCTATATTTCATCTCATCTCACTATTTGTGTAATTGTAGCTCATGTCATGTGTAACATAGAATTCTTACCTCATTCCAGTGATATTTACATGTGTGTGTTTTGTGGAGTTAGTGCAGATTACATTTAATCCTTCTAGTGCCCACGGACACTTTAAGTGTGGTTACACAAGGGCATTATAGGTTGGAACCTGCTTTGGGGAGGACCCACTTGTGTAATCTTTTGTAATCTTCACTTATGACACACCTTCCACACACCATTTCTTACCCTTAGCATTATTTTCAAAATAATTTTCTTTCCTTCCTATTACTCCTCTGAATTTCAACATTCCCATGAACCATCACATCACCTTTTTCTTACCACCCAAGGTTTTATTGATAAAATCCACACCATCATCATTAATCGTGCCTTCCAAAACATCTAATTACCTTAGAGCCCCCTCAACATATGTCATATTTCCTAATTTTCACCTTTGATTTCAAAAAAAATCTTTAAAATTCAAGTTTTTCCCTCAAGCTTATATATCATTAGGACGTGATATCATGTACAAAATATCACATCCCCAAAATCCTATAAATAGGCGATCCCCCTGCACCACTTAGCATCATTTCTTGCCATTCACGTAGGGGAGTTTTTAAAAATTTTCTCTACGACTTGCGATGGAGCGATCCTTGCTTTTCTCACTATATTTCACTCGTTGGTACTCCTATTTTAATTCTGTTTGAACCTACTTGAACCCAGAGTGTTCAGCTTAGTCATGGGGGAGGCACACTTGCCAAAAAGTGCCTAACGTTTTTGAAATTTATCATCGCCCAAAGGACATCATCTAGGGTAATTAACTATAACACTTAGAATAATTGTGCCTAAAAATCATTTAATCCCTAGGTATATCAGGAAACTAAAATGGAGACCACCTAAGTCACAAGACTCATTATTACAAACTTTCAGGCACTATCACACGTGATAACATAAGATCATTAATTAAGGCAAGTAGTAAGGTATAACTTAAATTCAAAAACAACCTTACTAATGCTTGGCCTGTGTGATTGCATATGGCCCTGAAACGTAGACAATAGGAGGGTCCTACCTAAGGTGGAAGCAAACGAGCTCGGAGAGGTGAAAGACAAAGACCTGCCAGAAAACATGCAAAATAGGAGGAGAAATCATTCAACATTCATCAAGACGAAGCTCCTACCGAACAATCCAGGTAGGCAGAAGGAGGAGCTGCTGCAGCACCTGAATAGGGACAACAGCTCACGTTGCCCCAAGATTGTGTTCAGGCCATCCATGAGAAGTCCACATTCACTGCAGTGATTGTGGAATTGAACTTTGAATCATTCATGGAGTTCGCTCATGAGGCCATTAGGGTTCACCTCAAAGGATCCCCATTATGGCCTACCCTCTCTAAAATCGGTGCCTGGTACTTAGGGGAAACGTATCAATTTTGGCACAATAAAGAAGAAGGCACCATGGTTAACATTTGTGGTGTGACTGTTGATTTCTCTATTCAAGCCATTTCGAAAGTATTAAACCTTTTGAATACAAGGCTAAAGGTTGCTCAGAACTAGATGGACACTTTTAGAATTGAGAAACTTAATAAACTATTGACAAAGAATAAAAGGGTGGCGAAAGAAAAAGAGAAGGCTAACTAGGATGCCTCTATAGCACAAGTGCAAACTTACACATGCGCCAAGGCACTCAAGGCCTTACAAGAGGGAAAACTCCAGGCCATACTTCAATGCCATCAAATCCCAAGACCTAAAGCATAAGAAAAGGGAAAGACACCAATGGAGGAGCCACTGCCACCAAGAACTACATGAGTTCCAAATTTTTGTAGTTGTAGTATATTCTGTGTGTTGTGTCTCTATTTTGTTTTCTTCCCACACTGCGGCATCATCCCATTTCTTTTTCCATATAATAATCTCATACCTATCCACTGTGTAATCATTGTAACTCGAGGACAAGTTTTTATTTAGTTGTGATGGATGGATGAGACATGGTATTGCATGGGCCATGATATCGCGTACACGATATCGCATCCTTCCCTGCGATATCACGTACGCGATATCATAGCCCGCCACCAGTTCTATAAATAAGAGGTAGCTCTCCCTTGTTTGATAGTTTTTTGAAGATAGAATAGATTGTAGCTAAACTCTGGCAGTTTGATCCCTCCAAAGATAGATTATTTTCCAGTGTATGCCCACAGTGTGGGGAATGTAATTGTACAGCATCCTTTATTCGAGTGTGATGTACATGGACATGCACATGACTAGAAATAAAGATCAAGATTACTTCATCATTGCAGCATTCACTTTGTTATTTATTTAATTAATTGTTATTTACTACTTTCCTAGTTAATAATCTCTCACCCTTATCTCATGTTAGAACGTGCAATGAGTACGACTTGATTACGAGCATTTAAGTGTGACTACTTGGTAACCTGGTAGTGTACCTAGGATTTGTGCTTGGTAATCCTAGTAGTAGTCATGCACAAAGTCCAAGATGTGTATGGATAATCAAGGAATAGATGCTCATCGCACTTAAGATAGATTAGATTCTCTTACCCTTCCCTCCTAGCTTAGTTAATCTTACCTTCCATTGCCTTCGGGAGTAGCATTAGATTAGGAACACATCATACACCTCACTCTGGACTAAACCATATGTGACAAAGCTAATACTAGTCCAAGTGGGAAGATAGTGAACTGCGACCTAAGGTTAACTATCTAGGTGCCACAACTAGTCTGTCTACGGAGTTCGACTGGATTGCACGTGAAAATGCTCGTATTCATATGGTTGAGTGTAGGGGTATCTCACTAATGAGTGGCAAGGTACCCCTACACTCAACAATATGAAACGAGTGTAGCATGCGTGATCCGGTTGAACTTCATAGACTAGATGCCTGCACGCCCCATGGAACACCTGGGGTTAATCATTCATTATCTTCCCAAACTTACTTGTGGTTGTCACGGTGTATGGTTAAGTAAGTCTGAGGTATATGATTTTTATGGTCTTTTGTGTGTTTTTCTCCTATGCTATCAAGGTGAAGGGTTGAGAAACTAACTAACTCTAACTAATGAACTAAGTCTAAATTAACTAGCATCAACATCCCTTCCCACTTACCGTACACACCCTAAACTATTCAACCACGGTTACCAAATGCTAATCGTTACTAGGATCACCACGCATAACACATGTGCTCGAAGTGGTCGTATTGAGGCACTTAACTAGGAGGAAAGGATTGAGAGAATCTAATCGCGATGAGCAGCTGATTCCTTGATTAGCCATACACATCTGTAAATGCTCGTAATCAAGTTATACTCATGTCACGCTACTGCAGGGTAATAATTAATAGGTAGGAAATAACAGGTAATAAATAACAAGTAATAAATCCTATTCCATGCACTGCAAGGTTTATCCACAAAGCTCATCTTTATTGCCATACACAACTTGCGTTCAGGTATAATGTTGCTCGAATAAAGATCTATTCACTTGGGGACTCCTACTACGGGCACATGGAAAATATTCTATCTCTGGAGTGATCAATCTGCCAGATTTTCCCTACTTCTAGCCTAGGATGGGAAATAAGGGGAGTACCACCTCTTATTTATAGATTTGACAGTGGACCATGATATCTCGTACGTGAGATCACAGGGGATGATGTGATATCACAGCTCATGCGAATCGCATCTCATCATACCTCCATGACTGAATGAAAACTCGTCCTCGAGTTCCTTACAATAATATGGGGAAGGTATGGAATTATTGAGGAGAATGGAACTAATGAGATGACATGTGAATCGATCATCATTACAAGACTTGAAAAAATTGGTGTTCATGACAACAAGGGTGAACACCTTATTACAATGACATTAGGCCTTAGTTGGTAGCTGAGAAAGAAAGAGAGAGAGAGAAAGAAGTGTTGCTGCTGCCAACGCCAAGATTGCGCCTTCCGTTATCTGTTGGTAAGCGCACCATTGATCTTGCTCCTTGCATAGCTGCTTCTAACACAGCTCCATTCCAAGTGTTTGCTCCATATCTAATCTGTTGTTTGTATGATCGCCATCTGCACACACAACACAATCTTATATTAGCAAGGGTAAATGAATCATTATGTAATTAATACCTTGCTTTAGTGTAGGTTCATTGGCTAGGTTGTGGTATGGCTAATATGGATTTGGGGATATATTAATGATGACTACCGAAGGTGTAGGGGTTAGGAAGAAAATCAAACATCTCGGGGCTAGGAGAAAATCAAAAAAATCAGGCCCCATAGCCCCATGACTAATTGCGAACGTCTAGTAGCATTAGAATGGAGAAAGAAAAGAAGTAAGAAAGATAGATAAAAAGGGACAACTATGG
>MNCI01002718.1:0-14489 GCA_015680685.1 Gnetum montanum | reverse complement strand
GTTGAGGAACTAACTAACTCTAACTAATGACTAAGTCTAAATTAACTAGCATCAGCATCCGTTCCCACTTACCATACACACCCTGAACTATGCAACCGCAGCTACCAAATGCTAATCGTTATTAGGATCACCACGCATAATGCATGTGCTCGAAGTGTTCGTACTAAGGCACTTAACTAGGAGGAAAGGGTTGAGAGAATCTAATTGTGATGAGTAGCCGATTTCTTGATTAGCCGTACACATCTGTAAATGCTTGTAATCAAGTCGTACTCATTTCGCGCTACTGCAAGGTAATAAATAACAGGTAGGAAATAATAGGTAATAAATAACAAGTAATAAATCCTATTCCATGCACTACAAGGTTTATCCGCAAAGCTCGTCTTTATTGTTGTACGCAACTTGCGTTCAGGTACAATGTTGCTCGAATACAGATCTGTTTACTTGGGGACTCCTACTGCTGGCACATGCAAAATATTCTATCTCTGGAGTGATCACTCTACCAGAGTTTCCCTACTTCTAGCCTAGGATGGAAAATAAGGGGAGTGTCGCCTCTTATTTATAGATTTGACGGCAGACCACGATATCATGTACGCGACATCGCAGGGGACGACGCGATATCGCAGCTCATGGGAATCGCGTCTCATCACTCACCACTCATCAATAGGACTGGGAAATAAGGATTTTTTTTAGAAAAAAAGAAAACAATAACAACAACAAAAAATTAAAGAAAAATGGGTGATGAGACCCAAAAGTTTTCAAGAAATGAACTTTTGATAACAAGAAATAAAGGGCTCAAAAATTCTTTAAAATGATTTTTCAAGGAAATGGTTGAAAATAGAAATTTTAAATAAAACAAGTTTGAAATAAGGAAAATAAAATTTTTGGGGAATAAAAACAAAATAAGGACTAGAAAAGAACAGAAAATAGATACTTCAGAAAATGGGATAGCAACGACTAGAAAAATGGCAAAAAGAGTTGATAAACAAAAGGCGGAATGCATAAATTTTGTTCGCACCAACACCAAGAAAGAAAACTCATTTTAGGAAACTATTTCCTAGGGTGCCTCTCGTATGGGTATGGAAACCCGAGAATAGTCTCAGCTAGAGAGGGCTATGTGGCCTTTTGAAAATAGTAAACCAAACTAAACAAATCAAGATTTAAAGTGAATCAATTTGAATTTAAATTGAATAACTATCTCAAAGTTGAGGATACAATAAGTAATAAAAAGAAATGAATTTTCCGTGGTCTTGCTGACGTTGTCGATCCGTGACTGCCGATAGTATCCACTACTAGGCAAGAAGAACGCAATTGCTATGAGAGAGGGAGAGAGAGAGAAAGAGAGGCTACCCACCACAGTCCGCATAGGGTAGTAGCTACGGTCCTTAAGCCTACCGCTATCTACCACCTTTTGTGCACCACCGTAGAGAGGAAGATTGTCCACCTACATTTGCACCACCAAGACAAGCTACTGGCCCAAAGA
This sequence comes from Gnetum montanum, assembly GCA_015680685.1. NCBI lineage: Eukaryota > Viridiplantae > Streptophyta > Gnetopsida > Gnetales > Gnetaceae > Gnetum > Gnetum montanum. The sequence continues at coordinate 13,009 of MNCI01002718.1, read as the reverse complement.
AAACTACACGTCTCACATCCTACGCATGGGTTGCACTGCTTGCATTGTTGTAGACAGAAAGAAGAGAGAGAGAGAACCTTCCTACCGTTGCTAAGAAGACTTGCAAGGATCCGATTTTAACGGCTAGCTCCTGCTTTGGACCCTCCTCAAAGACCATGTGGAAGCCTATAAACAAAAGAAAAGAAAGAAGGAAACCATTGCTTAGTGGAGAGGAAGCTCTCCTCAAGACTGATAGATAAAGCCCTTTTAGATTGATTGATTAGAAGAGCCCTTTTCGGATCCCCTCCCTTAGAGAGCCCTTTCCCCCTAGTTTTATAGCCATTGCGGCCATCCATAATGATGCCTATGTTCCATGTAACGACTATAGAAACTACCACCACTTCTTGTGTAATAATGTCCACATTATCCAATTAAGTATCCACTTATGTCTGTAACTTCCGAAACGTCTACCACTAATGTCTGTAACCACTATAACTTCCGAAATGTCTGCCACTAATGACTGTAACTGTCACCATTAATGACCACCACCCAGTAGTTTAAATATCGACTACTCGCATGATTTCTATTATGGTTATTAAGAGAGAGATAGAGATGTTGATAATCATGGCCCCATGAGAGCATGGGAGTGTTGACATCAACAAGAGTGAGCATAAAAACTTAGTATGTATTTAATGCAACGCTGCTACCAACATATGTATATTTTATTGCCATCATCTATCATGCTTACCCACTTTTAGGCAAGAGTGGGACCCATGAATACATATTTAAGTAATGTAAAAATTGAGTGTGGTTATAACCAAGGTGAGTAGAATAGTGGTATGGATTTGAAAATAATAAAATAAAGGTTCCAAGTTTAAGTTTGGAATTTTCAAAGTTGAAGTATTTTGATTTTTCAATTTTTGCTTTATGTAAAAAGAGAGAATTTTTTCCACAATTTTTTCCATTATGCATACATGTTTGATTTCATGGCCATGAGCATACATATGCCCTCTCGTAATAGCAGTAATAGCAGTAATGCTTATCAAGAAAATTTGTATGCTCTTCCTTAATATAGTCACATGTCATGGTTTTTAATTATTATAGCTATTAGTTCATTATAGACATAGATTACAAATGTAAAGCACCTTAAAAGAAAATGTGCACCATTTTATTTCCTTTTACTTCCTTTAGAACAATTGTTAACTTTAAGATAAAAAAACAAAACTATGGTTAAAATTGAACCAACCTAGAAGGAGTTAAACTAGTTGAATCTCTTGCTACTATTTTCGTAATCTTTTTTAGCAGTGTGGGGACTATTTTGATCACTAGATTATACATTTCAAGAACAATTTTGTAAATACTAATGTTTAGGTTATAGGTTCAATTTATTTTAAAGCTTTTTAAATTCTTTCTGGGCGAACTTTCTTTCTCAAGGCCCTACAATTTCTTTCCATTAGTTTATTTTAAGCTTCTCACTTTTTTCAAAATTTTTTGAAAGCAACATTTTTATTTAAAATAAATTTTCTACCATCTCAAATTTTTGTAAAGGATTCCCTTATACAAATTTATATTTTTACTTATTTATTAAATACCACAAAAATATAAATTTCCACAATAGAGAGTTCATTTCTATCTTTAATTACAGGCCGCTGTCAACCACCGTGCAAAACATGGCAAGTAACGATAAACTGCTCTGACACATGGGGTTATGACTCTGTTTTTAATCATTATTATATATGAGGCCATCTGACTGAGTTGGTTACCCTTGAACATTCAAGGTGTTAATTTTGGTCAAGCAGTAAGCAAATGCTACCCCACGTCATGACTGATGTCATTTGTAAGAAATGTCAAAAGAAAAGATGCTCTTTTAAGTTGAGGAGAGTAGCACAACAGCACACTATTTAATAGTTTTAGATTCATGATAAAGTCTTTGATGCATCAACTTACGATGAACTTTGGCATCCCAAACTTCCCCACATGACTTTTATGTTAGGTTGGAGTTTTGCCAAAGGTATCAACTAAAATTTTGACATTAGCACAGGTGTAAATGTCTTATCTTTCTAAGCCTCTCGTCTAGGGTTATGCTTTGAACTTCTTTTAATTTAATTTTAGTTTTTTAAAAATAAGTTTAAATAGTGTTGAGCTCGAATTGCTCTATGTATTGTAATGGAATTCAAACATTGATCATTGCCTTAGTGAACTAGGTACTTGGATGCATAATTACTAAAATAACATTTTCACACTTAGTTATCTATGCATGGAATCTAACATAAAATCCTCAATTTTTTTACACCTATGTACAGAAGTTCAAATTCAAGATATAAATCTTTCGATCATGAATGGTTAAGAATGTTTACATATTTTTTGACCATAAGTAAATTTATGTTATCTTGTAGAACTTAATTTTAAAAGGTTAAATAATAAAAATATAAATGTAATATCCTTTTTCTTTTTTATAAGACATTATGAAATAATAGGGTTACATACCTTTATAAGATATATAATTAACATGATACTTCCACACAATTTAGGTAGAATTTAGGTACAAGCATAAAAATGCCTATTGTTATGTTCTTACCTATGTTCTATCTAAGTTCTGTATATATGGTTGAGATGCTGATATGTCTTGTCCAAAAATACTATCATTTGCAAAGAGCATACCTTAAAGGATATCATTTTATATTTTTTTAATCAACTCATCCATAAAAAGGGATCATTATTGGGAGCTTCAATGCTCATCCCATGAAGTAAGTCTTGGGAAGGTTGATGGTTGAGCAAAAACCAGACATCTTCAAGTCACTACAAACAACTATAAGAAATTCCTATCTGAAATCAACTTATCCATAATGATTACAAAAAAATATAGGCTTAAAGCAAATCCTTAATGCAAGTATATCAATACAATGAAGTAAGTTGTCTACCCATAGACAATGCAAACTCTATTTGGAAATGGAAATGATTAATTAAGTCCTTGTAAAACCACAAAGGATCTATAGAACAATTTTTTTTAATTACAAGGCTTTGATATTATCATGATCGATCTTGAACATCTCATCAAGAAAATGACCCAAAATTGACATCTACAACTAAAGAAAATATGGTAAATTCGTTGCTCGAATACTATATTTAAGTCTAAGAGCATTAAAGACAAGACAATTTAGAAAGATATGTCCATCATCTTCTACAACTATGTGCATACAAAATCCATAGATGCATTTTTTTCTTTGAAGACTAATTGATCTACTTATTTTAATTAATAGATAGTGAAATACTACATAGGCACATGTGATTGCTACCTTACTTTTTCTAGAAATAGCAACAGATAAATAAGTAGGTATTTTTTTTTAAGAATTCTCGAATCTACTACAAATAAAATTATTTTTTCCACATGGTTGTTCCCATACATGCTTCAATGCCTTCTATCTAATCCTTGTTTTAATATAATTAAAGCTCAAATTTAAATCTTGATCTTCAATATTCCATTTTTAAAGTCATTTTTTCCATCATTGAACCATCTTTTTTTCCTAAGTGACCTTATAAACTTATGTGAATAAGTGAATGCTAAGTTTAGCAAGCATTTTTTTTTATAAAATTGTAAAATTTTTTAAAGAGCTACAATTTCTATAGGTAGAATATTTTCTTATGCTAACAAAATATTATAGGGATTTTGAGTCCTTACCTAAATTTTTTGCAACAAAATTATTTTTATACATATTCCAAACGTTTCCATTGTATTGTAGCTAAATTAAACTCAAGTTTCACAATTGTATAATAGATTTGACTAAATAAGTTAAATGTATTCGATTAGGATACCTTCCTATTTGTAACTCCATAACATATACCTTACATAGTATCATATATATCCAATTAGGATATCTCTCCTATTTAGGATACACTCGATTATCTCTCTAGCAACTCTATCATAAACCTTCTTGAAATCAATGAAAACAATGTGCAAATTATTCCATTTCTCCATGACTTATCTTAGCAAGAAAATGACTTCCATAGTTGATCATCTTGGATAGTTTATATCCAATGCTTTAATATATATCCAATTCTCAAATTAAAGCAGAACAAACTATATTATTTTAAAGTTGTATAATAACATTAGATTAGTCCCTAAATCAAATTGATCTAGGTATAGAAACTAATTCGGTTTTCTTAGGATGAGATTTGGATCTTGAAGAAGGATGAATCTTGTGTACATAGTAAATTACTTCTACAATCAAGCAGATTACCCCAACAACAACAAAGAGTTCCTCAAATTCAATAGGATAAACTTGGGCAAGAACGTATTCTTGAAAGAAACATCTCTTGCCATGAGATGACATCCATGCTTATAGTGTTCATGATGTTGTCCACTACACCTCACATGATGAATGTTGGTAGAAATGCTTTTTGCAGTATCCTAAAAAATAGAATTAAGTGCTTGTTCATGAAAAAGACAATTTCAATCAAATTAAACAAGAGTTCAAATAAGCTCACTAATAGTACATGGGGACCAACACAAGATATAGGAATAAAATTTTGTATTAATCAATAACCAATTTAATGCTTGAGGAATTGAACACCTTTGAGGTAACAATACAAACAATACCAATTAAACCCTTAAAAGAACCCAGGAAAACGTTCGTAACTGACACTTAAAGCTAAAAAGTTCAATTAAAATTGAATTTAGCATAGTCTATGTAAAGATGATAAGAGTATCTTATTAAGCATTGAAATTGATAACTTTTTCCAATACAAAAGTTCTAGAAATTGCAAAATATTTTTTTAGCTAATATTTCTAGCCATACTTATTGAAGCATTGAAGGCTAACTCATTAGCTCCCAATCTAAAAAAAATGAATTACAATGGTTTTTGATTAGTTTCTAAACAATGTTAGTTGCGTTTCGTAGAATATTGTCAAAACATGAAGTAGTTAATAATGAGATAAAGCTACTTTCAAGGATGACTATAGGTTTAGAATTAGAATTTTTTAATTTTTTATTTTTTTTGGAAACAAAGAAAATCTATTTCTATGGTGGCAAGGTCAAATCGATCAAGCATTGGTGGAGTTAAAGAATTAGTTGAAGAGTCTAATTCAAAAAGGGTATATCCAACCTTCCAGATCCTCCTATAATGCCTCTATGTATGAGAGTATGGCCTGTTGGTGAGTCAAAAGCTACTCCTCCTCGCTGCAAGGGCCAAAGGAGCATAGAAGTTTAAATAGATCACATGTTACATTGATCATCATCCTTTATATACATAGCCCTAATTCCTAGTTAGGATTTGATGCTTCTCTAATAGATCTGGTGTTTTCCCACCAGATTTGATTTTACTTTAGCACATCTAATTTTCTCTCTTCAATTTTTTTCTAGTAGATTTGATCTTTCCATGATTTCCCTATAGATATTCTAAACTGCCTCCAATTTCTTCAACCAATGCCAAAAATTCCAACTTCTTCTATTAATACAAAATTTTTTGTTGATTTTGAAAGTACAAGTTTACAATCTAGTGTAGAAAAATTTTAGACACCTTCTAGTGATGTTGATACAACTAAGATACCTAATTTTGTTCTCCCTGATGATGTATACAAGTCATTGATAACTAATCTTACATCATGATATGTGTTCATTCAAATTTTAGGTTATCTTCTTTGTCATTAATCTTTCATTTTGAAATTAAATGATGTGATGCAAAAACATAACATGCAAGTCATTCATGCTAGGTATTATTCTCGTTTTTTCTTCTTATTGAGCTAGGCAATGCTTTGATGGTGGAGTATGCCTTAAATATAGGGTTTTTTTATACATAAGCATGCAATGTTAATCATTCATAAGGACTCTAAATTTTGATGTCCAATTTGAAGAATATTTTAAAGTTCCATGTTTTGTTGAGATATTTAATTTTACATTGATTTTTCAAAAAGTTAAGCATAAGTTTTATTAATCTTCTTGGTTCTATTTAGTATATGAAATCTCTTTCCATACTATTTGATTTTTGTAAATTTTTTTTTGTTTAAATCAATCTTCTTAACCATAAAAAATAATTTCTATTACAAGTAGGCAGAAAAACTTACACTCAACCAATTACTTGGTAGAATCTCCCTAAGTCTTGCAATTTTGGTCATCGCAAAGGATATTTTTTTAATGGGTGTGATGAGTGGTGAGGTACCCCTACACTCAACCATACGAATATGAGCGTTACACAATCAATCTGGTCGAACTCCACAGACTAATTGCCTACACGCCTTATGGAACACCTAAGGTTAATCAATCATTGTCCTCCCAAGCTTACTTGTATTTGTCACGGTTGTATGGTTAAGTAAGCTTGAGGCATGTGATTTTTATATCTTTTCTATTTTTATCACCTATGCTAAGAGGGAAAAGGGTGAAGAGACTAATTAACTAAATTTAACTAACTAAGCCTTAATTAACCTAGCATCAGTATCTGTTCCCACTTGTCATTTCACACCCTAAACCAATGCAATGCTACTAGGTTACCAAACACTATTCGTTACTGGGATTACCAAGCGTAACACACATGCTCGAAGTGGTCATACTGAATGCACTTAACTATGAGAGTTGAGGGTTGAGAGAGATTAAGTCCTTAAGAAAGCATTTAAACAATTAACAATAAATAATAATAATTAAAGTCCTATTTAGCGTAGTCCATGCACTGCAAGGTTTATCCAAAAGTTCATCTTTATTGTCGTACACAATCATTTGCTCAGGTACAGAATTGTTCGAATAAAGATCCGTTTACTTTGGGACTCCTACTACGGGAACATGGAAATTATTCTAACTCTAGAATGAAAAAATTTCAAGAGTTTGGCAAAGGTCTAGATCTAGATGAAGATGTAAGGGAGAACCACCTCTTATTTATAGAACTCGTAGCAGGCCGCGATATCGCGTACATGATATCGTGGGGAAAGAAGCGAAATCGTGTATGCGATATCATGTACACGATATTGTGGCCCATGCAATATCACATCCCATCATACCCCCATGACTGAATAAAAACTCATGCTCAAGTTCCTTACAAAATATTGGGAAGGTATGGGATATTTGACTTGAATGGAACTAATGGTGAATGGGATGACATGTGAACGGATCATCATTATAGAACATGACAGAACTGGTGTTCACGACAACAAGAGTGAACACTTTATACATTTGACATCAGGCCTTATTTGGTGGATGAGAGAGAAGAGAGAAGAGAGAAGAACTTTGCTACTGCTAACGCCAAGATTCCACCTTTCTTTGTCCATTCATAAACGTGCCATCATTCTTGTTCCGTACATAACTACTTTAGCACTGATCCATTCCAAGTGTTCCCTCTAGATCCAATTCTTTGTTGTATGATTGTCATCTTCACACACAACACAGTCTTATATTAGCAAGGGTAAATGAATCATAATGCAATTGATACCTTGCTTCGGTGTAAGGTCCATTAGCTGAGTTGTGACATGGCTCAGACGGATTCATAGATATACTAATGATGACTACCGAAGGTGTAGGGGCTAGGAGAAAATCAAAAAAATTGGACCAAGACCCCCATGACTGAGAGCGAACCTCCAGTAGCGAAAGAATGGAGGAAAAAAAGGAACAAAGAAGATGGAGAAAAAGAAACAACTGTAACACCGATGAAATGGATGCCAAGATGGAAATGAACAAAAAGGAGTTGATTGAAAAAATGTTAAGGGGAAGAATTTAACTGGTGCACCAAATAGGAATGCCAGTGGGTCCTCCCCAAAGCAGGCTCATGCCCTTAATGCCCTAACAAACCCACATTCAAAGAGTCTGTAGGCTCTGGGAATGTCATTTGGAACAAGAGTTAAAGTCTTAACCACAAGAATTTACCAAAAAGACAACAATGTGTAAACCAAAATATACACTAATGATACAACCAGCAATGAGGTGACAAATGGAAAAAGAAGGATGGAAAGAAGAGAATGGAATGGAATGTCAAGAACAAGGTGATGTACAGCCCCTTGTGTATTTAATGATTAATGCGACTTGGTAGATCTTATTCCAAATTCAGCCTCAGACAAACCACATTTAGTGACTTTGCATTAATACATTCTGCTCAGCCATCCACTTGAGTAACAAGAATGCATCCCTNTGTCGAAATGGCAAGAAAACTCAAGAAGAAAACATCCAAGCACTTAAGATACTGGCCAACAAAAATGCATCAAATGCATCTAAGAGAAGTCACACCCTTTTCAATCCTTGAGTCCTTCCTTAGTTTGAGAAATGCCCATTCATTGATTCGTTGATAGTTCTTATTATTGAGAAAGGGACTATACAATTCCAAGCCAAGAGAAACCATAGAAATTTATGGATAGGTGGATGATGTGGACTCATTGTCTGCTATATCAAAAGAACCATACCTTAGTATCAACATCATAACTTAAAGGTAAGAACCAAACATTAGCAATCAATGAAGTACAATTCATACCATCTTTGGAGCACTTATTAAATGACAAACTTAACAAAATGGATAACACACACACACATACAAAGAAATGAAAAAGTATAAATGATGTTGTAAAATAAAAGCAATAAAAGTTAAAGAAATTATAAAACAAATATGTGTAAAACAAAAACTAAAAAGAACTGAGGGCCTCAATTGATCAACACAGGTGGCCATCTCCCCCATGACTGAATTGAAAGGGAGAGATCCAAATAATGAGGATTTTTTTGAATTCATTAAAAGTGTCCAACTTCTCCCAATTGATGTTTTCAAATTAAGGGTTGGAATTTGGTGACACTCATACTCCAATGTATCTATGCTTTCATTGTGGTTGCAAGTTGTTCCCCCAGTTAGTTCCATGCATATTGGTAGGTTACTCTCTTGATTAGCTGTCAACCACTGGGTGTTCTCCTATTGTGTGGTTGCTACATATAGGCACCTTTTTATCTAAGTTTCCTGGGCACACCGGTTGCATACAGGAGATGTTGAGCATTCTTGTATGTCATCACCCTCAGTATCACTGTATGTGATGCATGGAACTTTCTTCTTCTCGATCTTTCCATAAATGTTTTCCTTAGATATTTCCAAGGAAAGATCGTGGATTCCTAGGCATGCATTGATGGTGCTGAGACAGGCCCTCCCCATTATAATTGGGAAGTCCCCTTTGTTATTGTTAATTTCTATCACTAGGAAATCAGCTAGGTAGGACCAACCACACACAGTGATAACAATGTCCTCCACAAGTCTCAAAGGGATAGTGATGGATTGGTCAGCCAACTCTAATTGAATATTGCTCTTCTTGAGTGGAGGTAGGTTCTAAGCTTTATACATTTTGTAAGATATCAAGCTGACTCTGAGACCTGAGTCAAGAAGAGCCTTATGTGGTTCATTCCTAGCGACTTGGAGGTAGATTAAGGGACTTCTGGGGTCAGGGAGTTTCCTGGAAAGGTGGCCCATCTTTATCCAGTTAGTGAAAGTATGTGTTAACATAACCATGTGCATTGAGCTCTATTGTTGGTTTGAAGATTGTTGGTTTGAAGGGAGCTTCGAAGCCTTTCTTGGTGGAGGAGTGGTCATAGACTCAACTGCTTGTGGTTGTGAGAGCTTGTTTGGACTATTGGTTCTAAAGAAGGATCTTCTCTTTGTATGGTTATTAGAACCAATAGTGTGTTTAAGGTTTACAACTCTTGTAGTGTTACGTTGCTATGGTTGAGTGGGGAGTTCCCCTTGCATCATTGGAGTGGGTGGTAGCAAAACTATCGGCATAAGAGATGCGGAAGGATTCAGAGGATGGTATGCATGTGGGGTATCTCTTCTAGGAGATGGAGTCTTACAATACTCCTGAACTTGGTAGTGCCATTGTGGGGTTGTGTGACTGATAGAGTCACTTGGAGAAACTGACTGCTGCAAGTAATAGCCATAAGAATCTGGTTGCCGGTAAGGGTATTGTTGTCTCGGTGGTGGCATCCCCCATGACTATGGGTATTGCCACTATTGGTGTTGCTCGATAGGTTCTGGTGGAGTTCCACTTGGATAGTACATTAACAGTTGGTGGAATTATCTTGGGTTACATTGGGGATAAGGTAACCTTTGGGATGCCTGCCATTTGTTAAGTCTTGGGTTGAGTGCATACATCCCAGAATCTTGTAGATGTGAGATTATTGGCCAACATCCCTTAGGATGGTCATATTGGTAGATCTTACATCCACTATCATTATCTATATCCAAATCCACAACCTCATCGGTGATAGTCATTTTTCCCTTACCCTTGTTACGTGCATAGTCTGAATATCTTCGCTTTTTCTTATCAAGGTCACTACTTTGCTCCTTAGACTCCTCTATAATTTTCAAAATGGTTTCAAACCTACTGTCTAAGGATTCCCAAATTTGATCCACCTTAGCCAAAATTTTAGTTGTTAATTTTTGAAGTGGTAAGGTTTTTCTATTCACCAACTCCTCGAGTGGTGACTCATCCTCTTCCTCACAAAATATTACTCCCTTATTTTGGAGGGAAGGATCATGGTTATACTCTTCTACGCTTTCTCTTTTCTGTAGCTCCCCTTCTTCTTTAGCTACTTACTCCAACAACCTATGAACTTCATGGGACCTAAGTTAAGATAATCTCCCTTGGGCGTATGTTCCAAGGGTTCTCCTGGTTTTGTGTCTTAGCCCATCTATCAGGTGCCAGAGTTGATCCTATTGTGCATAACCATGGCCTTGGCAACGATGTAGCAATGCATAATATCAACCCATGGAAGCATCTAAGGGTTCATGATTATCCTGCTTCCATCCTTGGATCTGCTTACCCAAGTTGAACACTCTGGAGTATGTTTGATATTTATCGTTAAACAATCCTAGCATCGTACTCCACCGTCTAATGGATTCCAGTTCTAGGGATTGGTACCAACTTTCTACTTCTTTTATGAGTATCCTAGGAAACAAATTTAACTTCTACCACTCATTTTCAATATTCTACAGGGCCCAGGCATCATGGAATGCCTATAAGTGATTCTGTGGATCAGCATTGTATCCCCCCTCAAATAGTGGGATATTATTCATGTCTAGTCTCTTGATTCAATTATCTTTTTGGTGCCTTGTTGGTATTCTAACTACCTTTGTAATGTCTAACATACTCTAGGTTGCAAATAGGGGTTCATCATGGTCATCTCTCTCATGACGTCTGTGATTCCTACGTGGTTCCCTACTTTTCCTTCTATGCCTTGATTCTCTCGAATGCCCTCATTCTCTCTCTTGACTCTCTCGTCGAGGTCTCTCATCTTACTTACCTTGATCCTCACAATTGTGCTCTTTGTGACTACGTCCTGATGTGGAAGGAGAGGGTGAATGATGCGATGAAGGGGAAGAAGAAGGGGGACCATCACCATGATGATGTTTCTTACCTTCTCTTCGGTGGTTACGACCCCGATCATGATGATGATCCGAATGCCCATCCTTATCATTTATTTGTGTTTCCTCATTGAACACTTGGTGTTCATGGGGATTAGAACCAAGATTATGAATCATGGAGTGTAGGTTTTGATACCCCACCTCCTCACCATCGTTAGGAGGGGAAACATCATTTGATGGAGAACCTGTTATAATTGGTTCACCATCTCCAATTTTGCTTAGGACGTGTGAGACCCCTTTGTCCTTCAATGGTGTATGGTGGCTCTCCTACCGTGAGTCCCTTAAACATTGCACTGCTGTGGGATGGTAATCCCTTATGTTGTAATCCCATGCAACGTATTCAGCGTATAGCTGCATCATGCCTATCTGTGCAAGAGCACGAAGGAGCATGTTGGGGACTACACGATCTAGGGGTAACACTATGTTACCTTGCAAATCTTGCCAATCCAGTTGTTCATCCTAATGGAGGATAAAAGTAAAATTGGGTATATACTCATCGAGATGAGTATATACTACCTGATACTATTAAGGAACTGGCAGTTCGTGGTTATGTATGTTGTGCCACTGACTGTCTCTTGTATGATCCCTAGGTGGTGAAGTGCTTTTATGAGAAGAAGAAGACATTGTTATCTTACTCAGTGTGCTATTGACCGTTGTTTAAATTTTCTTCTGATTAACCCTAAGGATTCATTTAAGCTTCCCAACGATGTGGATGATTTCCTATGTTCTACTTAGCGCACAAACAACTTAGTCCTCGGCAACAGTGCCAATGATGAGTGGCGAGATACCCCTACACTCAACCATACGAATATGAGTGTTACACGCGCGATCCGGTCGAACTCCACAGACTAAGTGCCTACACGCCTTATGGAACACATGAAACATCAACTTAATGTCAATGAAAAGAATGATCAAATGGCAATAAAGAAACCAAAAAAGATAGAAACTTTTATGAACATTTTTACTTTCAGTATAGAAAATATTGATCAATCTAGACAAGCAGCACCTAAAGAAAATTTTTTCTTATATAAAAATATTTATGTTTACCATAATGATTAAATTTTATGTCAATAAAAGGGCTATAGAATATGCCAAAAAGTCTCAACATAGGATCAATCATAATCAGCAATTACAGTAAGAGTTAGTTGTGAATGGTTGTAGTATGATGAATTACAGTTGTACAACATCTTTATTCGAGTGAATTGTTCCTAGCCATAATTAATGACCAACAATAAAGATCAAAATTTTTATTTCTTATTACACCATCTCACATAGAATATATTTACATTTCTATATTATTTACTTTTCCATTATTTGTTAATATGGACAAAATAAGTACAACTAGTTTCAATTATAAAGTTTAATTGTTTAGTAACCTAGTAGTGACTTTGCTTGATTCACTTAGTAGTAAAGTTACTAGTTAATCCTAACAATAATTATATTAGCACATGATGTGTATGACATGAGAGGAATGAATACTTATCACCAATAGGCTAGAATAGTTGTATATTCTCATTATACTTAGTTATTAGAATTCATATTCATTTTCACTATGTTTTCTGTTAGCACACTTAAAGCCATACAACATCATCTAATCATATGCCTCACTAAAAGTTAAACCATGCTGATGAGACGCGGTTTTCACTAGGCCGCGATATCGCATCCC
>MNCI01002708.1:55515-157920 GCA_015680685.1 Gnetum montanum | reverse complement strand
AAAATAGTAAACAATTAAATAATTAAAAGCAAGAATAAATCTAAGTGGATGCTGCAATGATGAAATTAATCTCAATCTTTATTGCCAATCATGTGACGCATCCAAGTATATCACAGTTAAATAAGGATGTCATACAATCACTAGCATCACATTGTGAGCATGCACTAGGAAACAACAAAACTTGAAATCACAAAGCTATGAAAAAGCTATCTAAAATCTATCAATAACCTATATCCCGACCGTGCACCCAAGTGTGGTATTTATAGGGTAGCATAGAAGAGATGATATCAGAAGCCTGACATTAGAGGGTGTGCCCCGATATCAAATACCCGACATCACAGCCCTGATATCGAATATTTGATATCACATCCTTGCAAAACATGACTCATCAAAGTGGTACATGAATACATCATCATTTCTTTCAAACCTTAGAAAATAAATTAGGAATAGGTGTTATTGTATGTAAATTTCCGTTCATGATATTCAAAAAGCTATGTATGACTACTTCCAAATAAGGACTATGATAAAGAGTATTACTAGAAGTGTTTGAATAGGGGGAAACAAGAATAGGACAAAGGATGTTGTACAACTAGCAAAAAGAAAAGTAGTTAAACAAACAAAAATAAATTTTCAAGTCACGAAAAAAAATAAAAACTGATATCAATATTGCAAAAATGTTCTATGCAAATGGATTACCATTCAAACTTGTACGTACTCCTTCATTCAAAGAAGCATTTCGTTGTTCCATTGAAGCAAGTACTATTTTTAAAATTTAAATTATCATTTTTAATATATTTATTATTAGTAAAATTAATATTTTTATATGGTAGGTCCTTCTTATATCCCTCCAATTGAAGTAAGATTCGAAATGATCTTCTTGATGAAAGGTATGAACTTAGCATGAAAAAATTGGAGGAATGGAAGCAATTTTGGCAACAAAGTGGTTGTTCTGTTATAATGGATGGATGGACTAATATTTGTCAACATCCATTAATTAATATTATAATTAGTTGTCAACTTGGACCATTTTTTAATAAAACTACGCACTACTTCAATCATATAAAAGATGCTAATTTTCAAGCCAAATTATTAGAGACAATAATTGCAGCTATTGGTTCAAGCAACATTATTCAAATCATAACAGATTTGGCTCTTTTTTGTAGGCATGTAGGAAAAATAATAGAAATGATTTATCCAAATATATTTTGGACTCCTTATTGTGTTCATTCTCTAAATAATACACTTCGTGGTATTGGTAAAATTGATTAGGTAAAAAATCTTATTATAGATGCAAGAGACATACAAATTTTCATTTGCAATCATCATTATTCAAATTCCTTATTAAGAGAATGTAGCAAAAATAAGACTTTCAAAAATCCTACAGAAACAAGGTAATAGAATCAGAAAATCTATATTGTGTATTTTTAAGAGGTTTAATTTATTAATGCTAAACTAATTATAAATTTTGTAAAACAGGTATGCTTCATATTTCATAATGTTGAAGAGAATGCAAGAGATACAAGAATAATTACAAACAATGGTTATAACCAATAAATGGAGGAGTTGGGAGGAAGCCAACACAAACATGGGAAAAAATGTTAGAAAAAAGATTTTATTAGATGAGTGATGGAAACAAGTAAAGTAAGAAATAATTTATTTAAAATATAATTCTTTATTTTTTATTTTTTTCATTTTTATATCTTATTAAAAATAAAGATTTGTTATATTGTAGGAGGATTGTTGGCATGTTGCAACGTGTTGTTGATTTCATTTGTTATGTTGATACAAATACACCTGCATTAAGAGAAATTTATGTAATTTATAAAAATGTATTAACAAAAATTTTTAAAAGTGTTCTAGAAATGGATAGCTCTCTTGTTTTTTATAGTGTTCAGTTACCTCCATTGATTCTAAAAAGATGGAATGCTATAAATACCCCAATTGCATATGGTTGCATATGCATTAAATATTAAGTGATATTCTTCAAAACATAGAGATAAAAATGCAACAACCTTGTGATGATTTTGATGTAAGAACAAGTTTCTTAGAATATGTTAAACGGTTATATGTGATCATATTCTTTCATTCAATGTATAAAAAGAAATAGTCTTACTCCAAAAAGAGCTGAAAAATTAGTGTCTATTCATAGCATGATTAAATTGGAACAAAGAAAATAAAATTTAGGGAATCACCTCTAGTTGGGATGTTAATCCAAAAGATGATGATGTTGTAATAGTTAATGATAGAGAAAGTTAAGTAAGGAGAGAAAATAGGCTAAAAATTAGGATTTGAACAATGTGTCAACTTCTAAGCTTTGGCAAAAAAACTCTTTTGTGATTTGAAAAAAGATAGATAATTTTGTAACATTATATATATATATATATATATGTTAATGCTAAATTATTTTATAACAAATGAGACTCAATTTTTAAGCATTAACAATATTTTGAATTTACATTGTCCTTGTTCTATATTCTACCATGTCTTTTATGATATATGATATTTAATTTAAAAATATATATATATTTAAATTTTCTCTATCATGTCCCGACTACAAACCGGTCCCATACCCAAACATATTCACAATCACCTGAAGCTTCCACAAATTGGATTACTCTCCATATGAAACGATAAGGTTGGAAGGATAAGACCCATTCATGGGTGATATTAACAGGCGGACTAAATCATGCAACTTATTAACGGTAGAACACGTTCCTGACCATTTCAATAATTGAAGAAGAAAAGTTTGGTCACACAATTTTTGCGGATCCAGAGCGCTCCCGGCGTATCTTGAGACCCATGTATCTGTCACAGACAAGAAATCATTATTACTGGATCAGATTTGATCATAATTCATTATTCATGATAAAAATCGTAGAGGAAGAAGAATAGTATCACAATTGAATTAAAGAAATTTTTAACACAATCAAAATGTGATCACACCTGCCGAGCATCATAGTGGTGGCCTGTGGATTTGTGCCGGGACTGTGGCGGAACAGCGATCCATCTGCAATTCTCAAATTGCTTGTCCCCAGCACAACATAATTCTCGCGATCGACAACTTTTCCAGGCTCGCATCCGCCATGAAAATGCCATATGGTTGCCAATGTGCGCCTACAAAATTCCACCATTTCCGATTCATCTGCAGAGCTTGCCGGGATTGCAGTGCCACTGAATCTAAGACGGCTTTCACCCTTGAACTTAAACTTTGCAAGAGCCGCGGATTCTGCAATGCGGGCCATGACTCTGGCAGCCCTCGCACAGCTGCACAAGGTCGAGAGTTTAAAATTACGAAAGCAGTTTATTCCACCATCACCTCATAATTCAACCATATTTCTTAAAACAATAAGATAAAATCTCCGCATCTGTTACTTTTTGTTAAGATATACGATCAACACGATTAAAATTCAGAAGAGATGTATTAAAATTAAAGTGGCGCTGGTTTTGAGTTGTTTTGAGTTCCAAAACTAAATGAATCGTTCCAAAATAACCCAATTTTGAAGACAGCGGACTGCATTTTTATGGTGATCTCACCTACGAATGTCGCTGGGATGCGAATAGTAATTGTATCGCACTGAAGGATTCTGCGTGGCATCCCTGCTGCGCAGACGCAGGGTTCCGCGCGACAACGGCCGCGAAAGTTTTTGCACAATGCCGCCGACATATTTTACTGCGGAAGAAGAGCTGTTCTGGGTCTGAGTAGAGCTACTGGCTTCGATGTAGGCAAATGAGGAGTTGAGAATTCCCACAACCTGTATGCTTGATAATTCCAGCGGCAGCGGCGATTCTACTCCGAAATATGCGCTTGGATTGTCCTGGATTTCTTGACCCACCCATGGCAGATGGAGTAGGCATGTGATGTTGAAACTGTTGAGATGGTTTTTGGGTCCGATTCCGCTCAGCATCAGCAGCTGCGGGCTCCCCATTGCGCCTGCTGACAATATTACTCCTGATTCTGATTGTTCAGCCATTGATTCGTCTAAGAAAGCTCGGTGGGTCGTTCCTTGGCTATCAACCAACTCCACTCCCACTGCTTTCAAGGATTTGCCTGCGTAAACGAAGCCGAGTTTGAGATGGAATTTGGTTTTCCAACTTGGTAACATTTGTCGTTGGAACTCCACCACTGTTCCTTGGGTTGGTGCGTAACAGATTATGCATGCTATAGGTCAATAAATGAATCCAAGAAATATGTGCATGAAACGATTAACAAACGCAATCGATGAAGACCTTGAAGATTATCCAAACTTCCATAGAATTGCATCAAATTCCTCATCTAGCTTACGCATCTCATGGAGTGTCCAATTACGTGACGCTTCTAAATTCTATAAGCTTACTCTATGCATTCAAAGCATTGAAATTTTGTATTGGAATATTGTTTCTTTACTTTGAAAAGTAACTGAGTTTTGTGTGAAGGTTAGTTGAGACTGGAGACCCATTTAATGTGTCAGAGGTTTGTTGATGCTGGAGACCTATTTAATTTGTCGGATTACCCTAGTTTCAGAATTACTTTTACAGAATTTTTTTATCGGGAACTCAACATTGTTCACTGAAATAGAACGAACCTGTTACCTATTTTATTTATGAGTGACTTCCTTATAAAAGAATTATTACCCCTACTTTTTTATGAGCAATACGGTAATGCCTCCCACATCTGCCGTATTACAGAACCAAGGAAATTCGAAACAGTGATGAATTTCAGAGGTGATTGCAGATCAGAATCCAAAGTTCCAAACTAACCACGTACCGTTGTGGGAGTAACGACGCAGGAGAATTCTGGAGACGGTGGAGTTGAGCAGAACCACAATATTGCGGGGCTCAGCGTCGGCAAGAAGATCCGCGGCAGAGTGGCGGAGGCCAGAATCATCGAAAGTGGAGGCAGAGATCTTAGTCCCTCCTTGAGAAGGATGATCCAAACTGAAACCAAGAAACGGCAGCACGCCCGACTGCAGGAGACCATCCCGGAAAACAAGGGACCAGCGCTTCAGCTTCGGCGGCACAGAAACCAGGAGGCGCTCTTCCACCCACTCGTACGATTGCTCAACCAAATCCTGATCCAGTCCCATGATTCGAGCCACGAAATCGTGCTCGGCACGGCTGTAAAATCCGGCGTTAATGGCTGAACCCCCGCCCAGGACGCGGGCTCGCTGGAGTACCACTCCGTCCTCCGTGACCACCGTCTGCGCCGGCCACTGTGGTCTGTCGGAGCCGGACATAAGCTTCCAGAAACCTGATAAATGCATGATATCCGGTACCGCGTACGGGGACCCTCCGCGCTCGATAACGAGCACGGCTCGGTCTGCTGAAAGTGTCGCCGCTAAGGCGCAGCCGGCCGTCCCTCCGCCCACTATGATATAATCGTATCTGTTAAAAGAATTAAGTGTTAGGCCACTGATAAAACTCTTCTTCTCAGATGAAGTTGCAGTTACACAAGAGGACGTTACCTTTTGGCACATGCTGCTGCTGCATCATCTGTTGTTTTTAGTGATGCACAGACACAAAAGAAGGAGAAGCAAGTGCACAGATACGTTGTTGCTGTTATCCAGCCAAAGCCGTTTCGGGCCGCCTTTGATGGAAGGAGCATTGCCGGTGGTTGGTGTTTCCGGGTGCAGAGATAATGAGATAATGAGAACCTGAATGAATGAATGGGAGTGACTGGGGAACCGTGCAATAGATTTGATTGTCAGGCGTTCAGTGCAATTTGTTTTATAATGCAGACTTTCTGTTGGCTATTCAAGATTGGAGGACGGAGTGGAAAACGTGCTCAAGGGATTGTGAGTGAAATTGGTTTTATTGCGCAGATATTTTGGACTTTCTGAGGTTGGAATATTTGGCACCGTTACCTTCCTTCCGAATTTAAAATACACTTAAGGGCACATATCTGTTGCTTGTTAAAGCAAGGTGATGCGCCCCTGGACATGGGCAAGGACACCACAGGCCAAAACGACATGTCCAACGACAGCACAGGCCAAAACGACACGGAAGAACCGAAGAACCGCTCCTATATCTGGCAGGTTTTTTTGTCCGGTCTCTCTCACGTCCGCAGGTTTTTTTGTCCTGTCTCTCTCACGTAGTTTTCGACGTTCTGAGGTTGGAATATTGACACCATTACCTTCTTCCGAATTTAAAACACTCTTACAGGCGGCACGTGAGGTTGGAATATTGACATGATTACCTTCTTTCCGAATTTAAAACACACAGTAAGTCTATGGAAACACATAAACAGTTAACCCCATGGGCAAGCAAGGTGAGGCGTCCTGGACATGGGCAAGCACAGCACAGGCCAAAATAATACGGAAGAACCGCTCCTATATCTGGCAGGTTTTGTCGTTAATCCTGTCTCTCTCCAAGTAATTTTTGCTCCCCTACTTGTTGTTTTATCATTAGTCCTATCTGTCCCCAAGTAATTTTTGACTTTGTGAGGTTGGAATATTGGAACCGTTACCTTCCTTCCGAATTTAAAACACACTGAACACCTACCCCTTTCACCGTCCCACCAACCTCTTCCACCGACTGCATTGGCAATTTAAACATTTTTTTTATATTATTTGAATAAATTTTTAGCGCTCATTACTAGGCAAGGAAAGGACCAGGGATAGATAAGCATACTTAAACACTCTTATCATGATTGTCATTTATTTAATGTAGAAGAGAAAATGTAAATAGTATTAAAGAAGCTCTAATTCAAAAATAAACTATTTATCTATTGGAATTTTCCATTTATTTATCTTTTAGAATTTCCCATCGTCCCACTTAGATTTGATAATTAGAAAACTATTTTATAAAGTAGAGGTCTTGCAATTCATTTTTCTGGATTCCCATTCTATGGTTTCTTGGGAATTTTTTACCATTCCCATTGTATGGCTTCCATTCCATTGGAATTTTGACAGTGACACCTATCTAGTGGTAATCGCCACAAATAGTGTGAAAGACAAATCTCCCCTATGTTGAAGGGCTTTTGTGTTCATTCCTTCTACGCAATAAAACCAATGGTGCAGCTATGAATTGTTTGTTATGCAAGTTTTATTCCTCTAATAAGACCCTAATCCCTAAGGAACCCCAAAAAAGGTTGGCAATAAGTTCATTACAGTTCTACCTTTGAAATGACTCTATGCCTTACTTTCCCTATTACAGACTATACTAATCCATATTAATTTCTTTTTATTCCCATTCCTTTTTCACAATTTTTTAAATTCTTGTGCTATGTTTTCCACTTCATTCTTATGCTTGTTATCTTATTATTTTTTCAAAATTTTTAATTTTCACCTACAAACTATTGAAAGATAAGCGCCATAGAAAGCTTCACACTATACATGTGAAAATTGCAATTTTAAGTTTTGAACAATGGTTAGAGTTAACCCCATCATTCATATTTACAGTTAAATGAGTAATATGTGTGTTTTGATTGGACATCATATATACCTGCATTTTGAAAGTGCTAAAAAGCCACAAATTAAGAGTAAAAGATAAACTAGATTGTTGTGGATTTAAGTTTCCAATTGTGTAAATTTATGGGAAAAGCTGGCTTTCTGATTTGTTGAAGGGCAATTCATGTATCACTATCTTACTCAAGAAACTCATTTTTAATTATGCTTTCTTGTGGTTATTCAGTATCACAAAACCCCTTTTGCGCAGATATTGACGGGCAATACAAGGAAACGTCATGGAGAAAAATGATAAAAAGTAATAGCATGTGTGGAAGCTTGTTAAAGCAGACAACCTGAAACAAATACAATGAACGGATGTTCAGTAATAATACGTGTGAGAAACCAGGACACCAAACAGTAAGTCTATGGAAACACACACAAGAAGAAAAGCTCTATACTGAAATCCTATGAAGCAATGGATACCTGATCTACAAATCCAAAACTGGTAATAGAAAGGTGGCTAAGGCTTGAAGATTTGTTTTGGTCCTGGATCAATAGTTAACAAAAGATCCAGTTTTGCTGTCAGGAAAGAAAGCATTCCCTTGACTGAAACTTAGGGTATCATCCTAATATTGAGAAATAAGCAACAGAAAAGTCACAAATGAACTGACCGGTTCAGGAGCCATATGTTATTTAGAATTACTTCACAAGCAAAGAAAACCGCATTTTGTAGGCACCTTTGGCACTTTCTAATGATCATTCCCATCTAAATAAAAATATAAATACCCAAAAATATACGGCTGAGGCAAGAAGCGTTCAATCATCGCAATTCAAAAGACAAAGAAATGTTCGCAAAGAACACTCTTTTTGCAAATTAAACTAATTTATTTGCAACATCTAAATTTATCTTGCTTTGGCTAACAAGTTTGTTATCTTCCAGCATATTATCACAACACAAGCTGCCAGCAATTTTGGCTGAATGAGAAATTGTAACTTCATAATTTCGAAGCTATTGTTTTTCTGGCAGCAGGTACTTAAAACTTGCAACTCCAGTTACTTCTCGCCCAGTAACCAAAGAATTAACCTCATAACTTCTTTCATATATGTAGATGGGTTCCCAACACCTTTGAAATGGAACCGTCAGCCAGTCACAAAATGCCTGCAAAAACAAGTTGCAGTAAAAGAATAAGCCACGTCAACTCAAATTTGACGCCTCAATAGCTGTCTCATTAGTCAGCACAGAAAATTCACAGAAAAACAAAGAAAAATTTATAGGAATATATTTTTAAAAGCACAATATATGAATGGTATCACAGAGTAACCAGTAATTTAAATGACATCAAACAGCAATGGCAGAACTTCTTTCATATAATAATCCTTTTAATCAATATAGCAATTATATGCATTGTCAACAGTTTGTTTCTACCTTATTTGAAACAAGATTAAGGTCTATAATGTCATTATGTTAGTGCCTTTGGTCCCGACAACATGGGCCAACCTGCACATTAAGTTCTATAGCATGTTTAGAAAAAACAATTAAAACGACGTTCACACCTTAGCCACCAGGAAATCAGACAATACGGTTGCCTCGCAGTAACTCTCTTCCCAATGCAACCGTCTCTCTTGCCCTCAAAGTATTCCATGCCTAACAAAATTCCATAAAAAACTTTTTTAAAAACTCCTTGCATCAAAAGGTCAATTTAGTCTATATAGGGAATGACAACATTCTTGTACCTTCGTTAAACTCGCGTGTCCTGGAGTCATTTTTTCAGCATCATATAGGTTACAAAGACGCCATCCCATCAAATTCATTGCTTGGATGTTACCCAACATTTGGACAAGCTTTTCTTGGCTTATCTGAAAGGAATTCAAAGAAACCCCAAATTGCTTTCTCTGTTAGAAAAACACCCATGACTCATGGAATCAAAACACAGATGCAAAGACAACATAAGAAAATGTGAATTGTGACTACATCGGAAGTACCTATGGCACATATCATACACACCCATTGCAATACCAATAGGTTGCCAAGCTACCATCACACGAGAGACAGCAAGAACCTGTTAGATAACAAAGGCATTTGTTCAATATTCTTTCAAAATAGAGGCTGATCAAGGAAGACAGGTTTGTTGAACATCAGAAAGGATGCTGCAAAGGATAATGGAAAAACTTTTAGGCACGAAAACACTACATAGCAACTAGTGGCATGCGATAATGATAATTAAACAGTTTTGAAGTCCATAAAAATTTTCACACTTTCCATGTATCTTGAAAAGAGTTCATGCCAAGTAGCCTGTCTTCATCGAGAACAAAAACCCCTTGCATGATAATGTCACCATTTTGAACACATCTTAACCCAATCTTATTCTTGATTTTTGAGACCTTAAGTCAAGAAGCACCCTTTTTAACAATGAACCTGTGAAAAAGAAAGAAAGCAACTTAATCACGGCATGAAACTATGAATAATTAGAAAAATGGATTTTGATATCAGGCTCCCAGCCCACAATAAACTCTTGTCAAATCCACTTTTAATGTTTAATTTGGGATATTCTTGTTAATGCTACAGTATATATTTAACCTTACCTTCCTTTTTTTCTTTTTTATTTCTTTCTTTTTTGGAGAAAGAGAGAGAAAAAAAACCTAGTTCTATTGATGGCTGGGCCACCAAACCAGTAAAAGATAACAATCCAAGAGAAACAAATTGGACAAGGAACTGAAGTAGCTTTATGAAAACTGAAAAACAATAAATATGCAACATAAATTTAACCTTAGCTCTGTAATGATATCAGGCTCCCACCCTGCTATAAAATCTTGCCAAATTCACCTATAATGTTTAATTTTGGATATTATTGTTAATGCTAGAGCATATATTTAACCCTAGCTCTGATTTTTTTTAAGAGAAAAAGTAAACCCAGTTCCATTGATGGCCAACAATCCAAGTGAAACAAATTGGACAAGGAACTGATGTAGCTCTATGAAAACTGAAAAACAATAAACATGCAACATAAATTTAACCTTAGCTCCGTAATGATATTAGGCTCCCAAATCACTATAAAATCTTCCCAAATTCACCTATAATGTTTAATTTTGGAGATTCTTGTTAATGTTACAGCATATTTTTAACCCTAGTTATGTAATGATGATGATGACAATAAACAAGCAACACGGGTTTTACCAAAATGCTCCAAGCACGATTACTCAAGGCACAAGCAATCAAACCTATAGAAAGACCATTTAAACAAATTTCTACCATGATAGCGTTAACTTGCCATTGGTAATAAATATCTTACCTGTTAATTTGATTAGTCATGTTGTTTCTAGCAAAAACAACGAGAATATCTACAAAAGTGCTATTTCCAATCCAACGTTTTTGACCATCCAACAGCTAGCCACCTTCCATCTGTTTTAGTATGAGTTAACATGTTAAATTATATGTCCATCATAAGTAGTCAATATACAAAACAACGTTGCAAACCTTAGTTGCAACTGTATTGAAAGAGCTTGCATCACTACCATGGCTCGGCTCAGTGAAAGCCTAAGAGTTAGATGTAAAAACAAAATATAGAATGTGATTAAATACATTAGCATGCTGTCTTGAAGCCGAGCAAGACGAGGTAAATATTTTCTCTTTTGATCTTCATTACCATAGTTTGCTATACACATAATTTATAAGGAAAATTTTTGACATCACACTGCATCCAAAGAAGAAAACTTCACAAAATAATTTCTGACGCTTTACCAATTGTAAGCATTGCCAAAGAAGAATGCACAAGTATAAAGGTTGAGCAGCTTGCATCTACCCTTGCAACCTTGGCCATGCCAATAGCACTTCCAAGCAAAGAGAGACCAAGGCAACCATAACCCTAAAAGGAATTAGGAATTATTTTTATTAAGATATATGACAGGAAAATTCTTTCCATCACAATACAAATATTATTTATTACTGTATACCTTAATTGTACCCAAGGCTCCAACCAACCAAATTAATATCTGCAAGCTTTGAAATGAGCTCAAAGGGAAATTCCGATTGTTCCCAATACTGAAAGATAGTTAATTCAGCATATCAGATATAAAATAAGAATACTAGGAAACAATAAAAGTGGCTCTTGACTCTAGAATATGTTCTAATTGTATTCATGTATTATTAGAGTTTGAATGTCCGATGT
Source organism: Gnetum montanum (assembly GCA_015680685.1). NCBI lineage: Eukaryota > Viridiplantae > Streptophyta > Gnetopsida > Gnetales > Gnetaceae > Gnetum > Gnetum montanum. The sequence goes on along the minus strand of MNCI01002708.1, from coordinate 146,390 downwards.
TCCATATAACATTGCCAAATTTTCTTGCTTTTTAATTTCTTGTCCGAACTATGATGAATGATTTTAAGCTTTTAAAGTATGACGGCTCAAACTATTGTCAGTAGTAAGCGCTCTTCAACGGAGGTTCTTTTCTGGGGTCACGTTCTTGACTTTAAAGGAAATTAGTAGAATTGTTAGGACTCTATTGCTCCAGAATTAAAAAACGTTTCTATGATCGTTGTAAGTGTAAATAACGTGGCCGCAAGCCTGTATTTGGATAAGTCTAGTCTAATCCCTATTTACCCGTTGGTTATTAAGCAACTCCTTGGTTCCCAGCAACGCGTGAAAATAAAAAGCACAAGCCATCTTCAATCCTACAAGATGATCTTAAGTACAATCAACCCTCTTATGCCTGATATCTTTGTATGTGATATCATGTGCAATGGTGAAGGATAAAAATCTAATACACTCTTACCATTACATGTATTTTAAGTTATAATTGAAAAAAATGATAATGATAAATGCTATAAAGAAAAATATAAAGATGTCAGTTTCGAAAAGGTAACACGATATGTTTGGAACAATGCTTTCAATTTGAGGTAGGTAACCAGATTGTCACCCCTAATACTCCTTGTCATGAGGATTATTCTAGGCATTACAATTTTGTGAGGATTATTCTAGGCATTACTATTACAAGATAGTTATAATTAAATTAAAACTTTATAATTCAATATTGCTAACAAAAAATGAACTTATAACTTGGAGTTACCAAATCAAAAGCCTATTAATAGTTTCTCTAATTGGGTGAATTTGTGAATGTTAATTCCCTAGATATGTTAAGTCCAAAGATTCATAAGTTTGAATAGATTACACCTTTTCTAGTAGAATCTAAAATACAATAACAATGGTGGGTCCAACATGAATTAGAGGATTCATCCTAGTAAAACTCCCCAAAATCAACTAAAACCAAACAATTTTATAAATATGATACATGGAATTTGCAGAAGCAACACCTAAAGAATTATGCAACTAAGCACACCTTAAAGAAATGACTATAAGTAACAGAGGAATATAACAATGCCTCAAGTGTGACTCAAACAAGCAACCTCTTGTCTAATAAGACAATGAGCTTACTACTTGAACCTCCTGCAAACTATATTGGCTATGATAGGGTACAATATGGTAGAGTTTTTGTTTTATTAGTGGTAAGAGCATTAGAATTAAAGTCTAGGTCACATATTCAATTCTACTAGTGATAAGTCATCAATTGGCTGGGATATTTGACAAACAAGTCAATTTCTGTTTAGCTTTGATATCTTGGCCCCAATATCTTGGCTCCAGTATCTTGGCTCTGATATCTTGGCCCCAACATCTTGGCTCTAATATCTTAGCTCTAATATCAAGTATACAATATCACGTATTTGATATCAGGTTAGATGCTATGTTATCAAATATCCAATATCAAGGGATGTATGTCGACCTATATAGTGCTTAGACACACGGTTTGAGCATAGGTTTTTTTTAGTAGAGTAGCCAAACTCCTACAATTTTATTTTGTAATCTTAGGGAACTATTAATGAGAGTTCGCAAAGTGGATCTAAGTCAGTTGTATGGAGTCTTATTCGAATGGCAATGTACCTAGACACATTCCATGAATGGAAATACGATTAAGTTTGATTCTTATTCATTTCAACACTTTGACTTAGATTAGATTTACTTTCCATGCAATCTAATTTTCATGTACTTAGTTAATATTTACATTTCCATGCATATTAATTAAGCACATAAGTATGACCACTTCGAGCATGTGTATGACTCTTGGTAATCCCAGCAACACTTAATGTTCGATAACCTAGTAGCATTATACATGCTCAGGATGTGCGTAGAAAGTGGGATTGGATACTTATATTAGGGTAGTTGATTATTAATTAGTGATTAGATTAGTTGAATTGATTATTGATGAGTCGCTTTTGATTGGTTGCGTCGATGAGGCCTTGTCGATTGGGCCTCGTCAATGAGGCCTAGTCGACACATCTTATCATGCATTGACTAGGCCTCGTTGATGTAGTCTCATTTTTTGGCTATAAATATGCACTTACCAGCCACATTTATGGCATTAGAGATTGTAGTTATAGCAAAGATCTTGTAATTTTTCCATTCGAAAGTTAGAATTTTTCTCTTGAGTGCCCGTAATAGGAGTCATTGAGTGTACGAATCTTTATTCGAGCATTTTGTACCTAAGCATGACAGTGTGTGCAGCAATAAAGACAAGCTTTCTAATAAACCTTGCAACTTCCTAGATAGATTAAATATTTTATTTATGCATTACATGTTTTCAATTATTTATTAAACATTTTTTAGTAATTTAGTTAATGAAGCAATTAAGTAAGATAGATTACACACATAAGTATGACCACTTCGAGCGTAACACGAATTTGCTTGGTAATCCCAACAATGTTATTGCTTAGTACACCTAGTAGTGTAGTGCTTGGTCACCTAGTATTCGATACATGGGTTCATGACATGTACAAAAAGTGGGACTAGATGCTTATGTTAGGACTAGTTAGACATTAGTTAATTAGTTAAATCAAATTAGTTAATTCACTTACTTTTATCTCCCTTTTTACACACCAACCTATAAAATAAAAAATCATAAAAATCAGATGTCACAATTACACTTAACCATTTCAATATATTTCACAAGTGTAATTGATAAGACAACGATTGACCTTATGGCAAGATTCACTTTCTAGAAGACTAGTGTACTAGAAATGATAAAGTCTACAAAATTCGATTGGATCATGTGTAAACTCTTCGTGATTCGTATGGTTGGACGTAGGGGTACTTCGTTGCTCATCATTGGCACCATTTTCGAGGACTTTATTTGTCAAAATGTGCACTATTTAGGATTAAGTGAATACCATTAATATCGTTGTATGAACCTCAAGGTTAATATCATTCCCATTATGCACAGAATCATAAAAGTACATTGATAATTTTATTCATTTTTCAAAATGTCTTCTTCTCACAAGCATGAAGATGTCAAACCACCAATTCCATAGGAGTGCAAAGTGATATATACTCATCCAGATGAGTTTGTGCCAAACTTCACCTTCATCCTACATTAGGATGAATAGCTACAATGGCATGATATGGAGGGAAATATTATCTTGGCCCCTGATAAATTTGCGCTCGAGATGCTATTACAAACCCTTAAGAAGTTGAGCATAGCAATTCTTCACAAAGAATACATTGTGGATGGCTATGATACTTGAAACTACTGTCCCACTGAAACACAATGCAAATAAGATCAGCATCAGGAGAAGCTCCATGAGGCCACCAAGGAAAAACATTTCACTAATCCCTTGTTCCTACTAGATCAAAATGATAATGAGGATCCTCCCTTTGAAGTTTCTCAACATGAAGATTCTCTAACCCCTGATACTAGTGATGAGGATGTGAACCTAAACCTGTGATCCACTATTCATAAACTAGGTTCAGGAAAAAGTCATAGTCAAGGTAGGGACTCGGGCAAACATCATAATAGCAAGGGATCTAAGGATGGTGATCGTAATAAGCAAAAGAGTTATGACAAACACCACGATGGCAGTGGTAGTCCACCTTCCTCTTCATCCAATTCTGAACATTCCTCTTCTTCTGATAATTCTCATAGAAGTCATTGTCGAAATAATCATGATGAAGGTGATCAATGAGATAACAATGACCATGAAGGCCACCAAGATAGAAGGGATGGCCGAAACCATCATTGACACAATGATGATAATGAACCTCTATTAGCAGCCCGAAGTATGCTCAACATTACAAAGGTAGTTAAAATTCCAACTAGGCATATGAAAGATAGTCAAGTCAAGCACTTAGACATGAACAATATTCCAAGATTTGAGGAGGGATACAACTCTAATCCACAAACATATCTACAAGCTTTCCATGATTCCTATGCCTTATAGAATATAGAGAATGAGTGCCAGGAACTCAAGCTTTTCCCCAAGACACTCATCAAGGAAGATGAAAGCTAGTACTAGTCCTTAGAACCAGAATCCATTCACCGATGGAGTACCATGTTAGAGTTATTTAATAATAAATACCAGATGTACTCCAAAGTGTCTAATCTAAAAGGAAAATCCAAGGCTAGAAATAAGGAACACATGAACCCTTGGATGCTACCATGGATGAATACTATTCACTCTTACATCGATGCCCTACCCATGGTTATTCTTAGAGAGAACAACTTCACCACATCATAGATGGGCTCAGAGTAGAAACTAGAAGAACTCTTGGGGTGTATGCCCAAGGAAGATTGTCTAAATTGAGAGCTCATCAGATCCAAAGGCTGATTGAGTAGGAAGCAAAAGAAGAAGGTGAGCTACAAAAAAGAGAAAGTGCAGAAGAGTATAATAGGGACCCTTCCATCAAAAAATTAGAGGTCCAATTTTGTGATGAGGAGGAGTCACCACTTGATGAAGTGGTGAATAGAAAAACCTTGCCCATCCAAAAATCTATCTCTAATATTTCTACCAAGGTTAACAAGTTATGGGACTTTTTGAATGAAAAATTTGAAACTGCTATGAAGATTATTAAAGAATCCAAAGATCCAAATAGTGATTGTAATCGTAGGAGGCAAAAAGAAGCTAAACATGCTTATCAAAGAGGTAAGGGCAAAGCTACTACCATAAAGGAAGTTATGAAAATCGACTCTAATGATGAAGTTGATTATGACATTTGTCAATACGAACATCCAAAGGGTTGTTGCCTAGTGATGTCACACTTACAAGAGTCTAGGGTGTACGCATTGAATCCTTGACTAGCACATAGGCAAAGCACCTAGATGATTGTCTTATCCTTAAGGTAGTCCAAGACAGTTCCACCAATAATAATAAGCTTACTACCCAAGTGAATCTCCTTCACAACCTTATGAACAATACCAATAGTGGTATCAGCCACAATCGTGGGGAGTGCCACCACCAAGGTAGCAATACCCTTATAGGCAACCAAATCCATATAGGTACTATGTTCAGCAACCTATCTCCCCTAGAAGTTCTACAAGTCATACATCATTTCAACATCACTATTACTCACTAAAGTACCATCAAACACATTCACCATCTTCTCGAGGGGAAAATCCGTATTCATATGCATACCATCCTCCACATCAATCTGCACATACACCTCCACCTTCAGCCCAATTACCTTCTACTCCATCCATGCAAGGTGAGATTCCTACAAAATTTCAACAACAAAATGTTACGAGGGTTGTACATTCACAACCAGCTTTCTAGCCAAGTGGCTTAGACAATTGATCAAGGAAAAGACCCTTCTTCTGACCCAGTAGTCCTCTTCAACCCTTACAATCTAGTCCAACTAATTTTCTTGCATCTCCAACACCCTCATCCTCTACGTCAAACACCTTTGAGTGCCCTTTAAACCAAGTGCCACCTTGGATTCACACCTTAATGTTAACTCATGTTGTTTCCAACTGGATTAAGGCTGGCAATATTCCTACAAAAGGATCTAACCAAGGAAGTCCACTGATTTACCTACAAATCACTGTACATGAGCCATGTAAGGCTCTTCTTGACTCTAGTTTCAGAGTTAGTCTCATCTCCCATGACATGTACAAGGCCTAGAACCTTCCACCTCTCAAGAAGAGTAACATCTATCTAGAATTGGTAGATCAGTCAATTATTGCCCCTCTAGGATTAGTAGAGGACATTATGACCATAGTTTTTGGATGGTCCTATTGTGCTAATTTTCTCATGATCAAGGTTGAAAACTACAAAAGTGACTTCCCCATCATTATGGGGAGAGCTTGATTAAGCACAATCAATGCACATATGGGTATAAGGGACATATCTTTAGAAATATCCAAGGAAAATGAACTAGGTGATGAGAGCAGTTACCCTAATTATTAAAGTGGTTACTCTAGCAATTACTCTAATCATTAGAGTGGTTACTCTAGCGGTTACTCTAGTGGTTACTTTAGTAGGTATTCTAATTATTAGAGTGGTTACTCTAGTGGTTGCTTTAGCAGTTATTCTAATTATTAGAGTAGTTACTTTAATTATTAGAGTAGTTACTCCCAAGCCTATAAATACAGTGCCTAGGCACACAATTGAGAAAAAAGTCTTTTAGCACTCAAGTAGCGAAACTCTTGTAGTTTGTTTGAAAGTTAGAGTATTTTCCACATGCCCACAGTAGGAGGTCTAAGTGTAGATGGATCTTAATTCAAGTATTGTGTACCTAAGCACACCTTATGTACAGCAATAAAGACGAGCTCTTTGATTCATCCTTGCAGCACTTGAGATTTTTTTTCTTACACATTTCTTTTATTTTATTTTCTTATGCATTTATTTTATTTTATGCGTTTTACATTTTTTTTATTAGCACAAAAATTCATTTTGATCAATTAAGCAAATCATTAAAACACACAAGCATGACCACTTTGAGCATGTGTGTAATGCTTGGTAACCCAGTAACGATTAGTGTTTGGTAATCCCAATAGTGTTGCACTGGTTTAGGATGTGTACGACAACTGGGAACGAATGCTGGTGTTAGGATTAGTTAGAACTTAGTTAATAAGTAGTTAAGTTAACTTAGTCACTTAGTTACCTCTCTCCTTCCCTACTAGCGTAGGACATAAAAACATAAAAGCTATAAAAATCATATGCCTCAAGCTTACTTAACCATACAATCGTGACATACAGGTAAGCTTGGGAAGACAACGATCAACCAACCCATCCTTGTTCCACAAGGGTGCATAAGCACTTATTCCTTGGAATTCGACTGGATCATGCATGAAATGCTCGTATTTGTATGGTTGAGCGTAGGGGTACCTCGTCGCTCATCATTAGTGTTGTTGTTGGGGACTTAGTTGTTTGTGCACTAATTAGAACATAGGAAATCATTTACATCATTGGAACGAACCCTTAGGGTTGATTGAGAAAATCATAAACAAGAATACATTGCATACTGAACAAACAAGTATGTCTCCTTCTTCATACGAAAGCGCCTCACCGCCTAGGTTTGAAATAGAAAAAAGTCAAAGACGTAATACACATGACATTGATCCGCCAGTCCCTCAACAAGTTTGAGTGGTATATATTCATCTCGATGATTATATACCAAACTTCACCTTTATCCTCCATCAAGATGAACAACTGCATTGGCGAGACTTAGAAGGTAACGTAGTGTTACCTCCTGATCGTTCAGTCCAAAGCATGCTTCTTCGTGCCCTCACACAAATTCGCATGTCGCACTTACATGCAGAATACATTGTATAAGACCATGACTTGAGAGAATACCATTTCATGGAGGCATAACATCAAAGGGATTTGAAACAAAAGAGACATCATAAGTCTTTGAAGGGTAAGTGGTCATAGGATGTCCCACATATGTTAAGGGTAAAGAAGGGTGGTAAACCTACCTTAGGTATTCACCCACATAATGATGTTCCTCCCCTTGACTTTGGCCAAGGGATTGTGTATCAGAACCTTCATTCTACTATTCATAACCTAGGTTCTAATACCCACAGGCATAAAGGGTCCAAAAAAGGGACACAAACTCATGATAAAGGTGGACATTCTGATCGCAATCGTGATTGGGGACGAGACCGTAGAAGAGAAGGTAGTAGACACCGTCATGGTGATTGTTCTCCTTCTTCTTCACCTTCGTCATCTCCTTCACCCTCTCCTTCAATATCTGGACATAGTCATAAAGAAAAATACCATGGGGATAAAGGTAGACAAAGTGGAAGTCATAGACGAAACAATTAGGAAAGGATATGAGGGCACTCTAGAGAGTCACGACCTAGAAGAAGGGAGAGTAGGGAACAATGTAGGCATCATAGACACCATGGAAAAGATGATCATGATGAACCCCTCCTCACTACTCGAAGTATGTTGGACATAACTGAGGCTGTTAGAATTCCAACAAGGCATCAGAAAGATAGTAGGATCAAGAGATTAGATATGAACAACATCCCACGATTTGAAAGGGGATACAACGCTAATCCTCAAAATTATTTACAAGATTTCCATAATGTGTGTGCTTTAAAAAACATAGAGAACGAATGGAAAAAACTTAAGTTGTTCCCACAAACACTAGTTAAAGAAGTAAAAAGCTAGTACCGGTCCTTAGAACTGGAATCTATTTGTAGATGGAGTACTATGTTAGAATTATTCAATGATAAGTACCAAACGTACTCCCGAGTGTCCAACCTGTGAAAGCAAATCCATGGACTGATACCATGCACTATCACATCATTGTCCTAGCCATGGTTATTTGCAAATGGATCAACTACGCCATCTCGTGGATGGGCTTAAGCATGAAATGAGAAGAACCCTTGGGACTTATGCCTAAGGGAGACTATTTGAGCTTAGGTCCCATCAAATTCAAAGACTATTAGAGCAAGTTGCTAAGGAAGAATGTGAGCTATAGAAAAGAGAAAGTGTAGAAGAGTAAAACCAAGGTCCTTCCCTTTGGAAGAGGGGAGTAAGATTTTGTGAGGATGAAGAAGAGTCACCACTCGAAGAGATGGTGAATAGGAAAACTTTGCCTATCCAAAAGTTGACATCAGAAGTATCAGCAAAGGTAGATCAAATGTGGGATTCCCTAGATAATAGATTTTAATCTGTTCTTAAAATAGTAGAGGAGTCTAGAGAGCAAGGTAGTGATTGCAAAAAAAGAAAAAAGAGAGAAGCTGAATATGCATGTTGCAAGGGTAAGGGCAAAGTTGCCATCATTGAAGAGGTTATGGATTCAAAAACAGACAATGATAATGGATGTAAGATATGTCAATATGACCATCCTAAGGAATGCTGCCCTATAATCTCACATCTACAGGATTCTGGGATATATGCACTCAACCAATGATTAAACAAAAGGCAAACACCTCAAAGGTTACCTTATCCTCAAGGTAACCCAAGGCAGTTCCACCAACCCTTAACATATTATCCCAGTGGAACTCCACCACAATCGATTGAGTAATATCAATAGTGGTAGCATCCACAATCATGGGGAATGCCACCATGTGACTCTCCTGGTCACTTCACTACTCAACCTCACTACCAAGCCACAAGTATTATGGGACTCCACTTCTAGATGTGATATTCCACAAGCATATCATCCTTCTCATTTAGCTGCATCTCTTCCACCAATAGCTCCACTACCACCTGCTCCTATGATGCAAGGTGAAATCCCTACCCAGCTGCAGCAACGTAATGCGATGAGGGCTGTTAACTCTCAACCTACTATTGGTTCCAACAACCACATGAAGAAAAGACCTTTCTTTAGAACCAATAGTCCCACCAAGCCTTTCCAATCACAAGTGGCTAATTCCTTAGATGCCTTAGTATCCATCAAAACTTCAAAGCCTCCTTCAACCTAATCACCACACTCAACACATACGGTCATGCTAACACATGTTGTCACCAATTGGATCAAAGCTAGATTAAAAAAAAAACAAATGATGGGAATTCGAAGTATACAATTTAGACACAAATAAGTTCTTACATGGTGTGGTTCCCATTTTCAAAAAAATCATGGGAATTCAAAACAAACCCCTTGGATAAATAAATGGACTACAAGCATTGGTTATGGGACTAGAAAGACCTGCATCAATGCCTAAAGGTCCCCTCGAACTAAGGCCCTATCTCTCACTTTCTAGTTCTCTTTTCTTCTCTTTGTGGAATGGTGGCTATTTTGTGGAAGCACTCTTGTGTCTCATGTGGGTGGATTGGTATTACAGTGACGATGTGAAGTCACTGAAAGCAACCAGTTTTGGTCTAGATCGAGGATGGATCTTCTTAGGGCATTTTAAACATAAATTTCATAAGGAACTTCTTATGTCCTTAATTTGAAACTCCATTCCACCTTCTTTATCATCCATCCATGCTACCATAACTCACCTCACTACCGTGTTCTATGTTATGCTCTATGTCTTGGTTTGCTGTGTTGGAATTCTTAGTAGATTCTTTCTAGTTGGTCCTTAACTTTTTATTACCATTAAATTGACTATAGGACCCATGAACTTCTTAGTTGATGTTATGCAAGGGCAAAAAGGGCATGAGTCTTCTATGGGCAGGATACACTTGCATAGCTCTTGGCTTGATTAGTTAAGGTTTCTTGCCTTTAACATTACCACAATCCTATCTTTTGCATATTCCATGGGGTATTCCGCTCAAGCTCCTTAACCTTTTATTTCATTCATCCCCCAAATCAATTTTTTTCCATTTTTCCAAATTTATGAACTTCAACACCCTCTTCTTATGTTTTCATATTATTCTTTTCCTTTTAACCTTTCATTTGACATCAATTTCACTCAAAAACTCTTTGTATTTTTCAAGTTTGACCAAAGTCAATGGTCATCAATGGTGATTAATAGCTACGTAAATGAGGCCTCATTGTCCATTGATGAGGCCTTGTTGATGCAACCTGAAAACCCTATGTATACCATTGAACACTTTAAAATTTTTTGTCATTTGCTCATAACACACAGGGAGTTTTTGCAATTTTTTAGAGCCCAAAACCTTCTAGAGTTCATAACTTCCCAACTGTTTGTCCAAATCATTCCATTTTTTGACCCTGCACTTATCGAAGGTAAGCTCTTTATCATGTGGGCTGCAAACCTTAAGGTTTCTAATGAAAAATTTTGAAAATGTTTCTAACTTCCTCAAGGGTTAATAACCTTAAAAACATATAAACATCAACTTTTTCAAGAGTTAACCCTTCCAACAACCTCCGAGGTGATTTATTAATGATAACACATAAATAAAATAATAATTGGAGTAATTAAATCTATCATAATCACAACTTAGCCAAAGTGTAACCATCCTTAAGAGATAAAGATATCCCAATTACTTTAAGGTTACATAATGATTACTAATCTATGGTCTCATTATGATTATAGATGGCACCAAAAAACAAATGCCTACAAGAAGGAGAACCCTCTCAACCATGGGAGAAGTAGCCTAGAGCTAGAAAGGGCCAACAAGAACAAGTCCAAGAACAATCGGAGACAACCCATGCAATGGGACCTTTTCATGAGGAGCTCAAGGTCGAATCTGTTCAACAAATTCTAGAAGAAGAAGTGCCTACTAAATAATCATAGTGAGGAGAAGTGCTTGGACCCATGCCAGGGCACTTTGACTCAAGCCTACCTAGACATCATCAAGTCTCGAGAGATCCAACGATTAGTTCTTCAAGAGATCAACTTTAGGCCATTCCTTGAGAAAGCTCTAGTAGATTTCAAGACTTAGTTGCAAACCTCTCCCATGTGGCTAATAATTATGTCTAGTGGGGAATGGTACATGTAAGAGACATATCTTTTGTAGAGTAATAGAAGGCTAGGGTCCATTGTAAAAATCAAGGACATTCAAGTGTCCTACTTGGTAAAAGCTATCGCACACGCACTTGGGTTGCCTGACACTGAGACGTAATTGGTAGAACTATCCACAAAGGGTGATCCTGAGGCCAAGAGGAAGTGGACCCAATGATGCTACGGGGTTGACCATAAGGAGTATGGTGTGCTCACATCAACAAAGCAAATTTATTTTAAAATTGCGGCCTATCACCTCAATCCAATGGTGAGGCCAAGTAAGCTGACCACCTTCTTTGGCTAAGCATGCATTGCTTTAAGCGAGAAATTTCCCACCAATCTTCCACAACTGATCTACTTAGAGATCAAAAAGTGCTTCAAGGAAAATGAGCATGGAAGAAAAACCTTGTCCTTTTCGTGCCTCATCTGAAAACTCTACAAAAAGATAGGCATCGTTCACTACTCTAATGATACCATCAGGCATGCTTCTTTGGCCTCATGATCTGAGATCATGAAAGATAAAACTCTAGCAATGACCTAAGAAGAGGAGTAGTTGCCACCACCACCCACTCAAGAAACAATGTCGAAGGCCCATGCAACCATTGAGTGTTTACAAAAAATCTGATAATAGCTCTTAAGCGAATAAGAGCAACACGTAGGAATGAGTGGGACAAATCCATCTATATACTGACTAACAATGAGTCACCTTAATGAGGTGGCTTGAATAGTTAGCCAAATGGAGAGGGGTGGTCCAATTTTCACTGCCCAAAAAACGTAGTTGCTTGCAAGGTCAGATCCCAATGCTCGAGAGGTGACAATGTTATTATCACAACACCATTTATTCCCAAAAATATCTAGAAATGACACCCCTTTCTCGGTGTAGTTGGAGGAAGGTGAATGGGAAATTATCTTGGTAATGCAACACCAAGGGCAAGAAATAGTGGCTAAAGTTATTGTTGACCATGTCACTAAAGCATTAAATGAACCTACAACATCTGTACCAAATGTATCTACACTTCAAGACATGTAGACATTCACATGCATGGTTAATAGAAAGCTAAATGCAACCAAGCATGAAGAATTATGAGAAAGACTAGTGGAAAATAGGTAATCAACTTCAAATATCTTTGATTTTCTGAAAGACATCACTACAACCCAGTCAGAGCTACTAACACACAAGGGGCAAATGCATCATTTTGGAGGGGCAACTTAAAATGGTCCAGGAACAAAATCAATGCTTAGCCACGAAGGTTGTAGAATTACGTGCCTAACTTGTAGATCTTGTGATCCTCAACCTAGTAATAACAAGAGATGAAGGTTTTAAAAAACTTTAGGAATGGTTCTAGAAGGCTAAGGAGGAGGTAGTAATGGCCATCTTCAACCAATCCATAGCTAAAGCAAAAATGTATTCAATTCAAAAGGACTTGGCACAAATGTGCTGGGAAAACGAGACCTTGACCACATAAAATCATTGCCTATGTAATGTTGATGCTCGAAAGGATCAAATGCAGGAATTTATTTGTCAACAGTAAGAGTAACTTGCTAGGGTGAACACTAAACTGAGGAGATTGGTCATAGAAAATCAAAATCTATCAATGGAGGAAGTGCATTCCTTGTGCTAGAAGTCTACCATTGATGAGCAGCTAGGTACCCCTATGCCCAACCATACGAATCACGGGCATTCACATGCAACTCGGTCGAATTTCATAGACTGTAAGCACTTAACATACACCAAACCCTAACCAGTGGAACCTTGGGTTAGAATGGTCATTGTCCTCCTAATCTCACTTGTGATGTTCTATTTGCGATGGTTAAGTAAGATTAAGGCTAATGATTTTTATAGCTTTTTACTTATCTTTTGGCAGCTAATTAAGGTATGAAAAGTAAGGAATAAACTATTATCTAATCTATAATTATTCTAGCTTGTATTCTAACTATTCCTAGCATAAGTATCCAATCCCATCTTCTGAGCACATTCTAAGCATCTCCTAACACTTCTGGGTTACCAGACATTAAGTGCCATTGGGTTACCAAGTGTTTGATTTACGTTTGAGATGGTTGTATTTATGGCCTTTACAAACTATGAATGAGCGATAGCGATTGAAATAACAATAATGGAAAATTAAGTAATTAACAAAGCATAAACATGTTAAACTACTGAATGCATAAAATAGCTAAGTCCAAATGCTACAAGGAATGCTTGAATAGTTCGTCTTTATTTTCATCACACCAATGGGCTCAGATACATCAATGCTTGAATAAAGAGCCGATCACTTTTCTTACACCTATTGTGGGCACTTGAAAAATATTCTATCTCCTCTGGGAACAAACTACAAGAGCTTCGCTACAAATAACTGAAAGGTACCTAAATGAGGTGGAAGGCCCTCTTATTTATAGGCAGAAATAGGCTCCGCATAAACAGGGCCACGTCAATGCATGAAAGGCTACGTCGATGGGGCCGCGTCGACGCGGTCGCGTATACGTGACCCCGTATACACGGCCTAGTCAACACATCGACTTAATGACACTTCATCATACCCCCACGACTAAGTAAAAACTCATCCTTGAGTTCCTCTACAATTTGGAAGGTATGGACTTTTATTAACAATGCACATGACTAAACACACACATGACACAACATTAATTTCACCAAGTGCCCAAGTTACAAAGGAGGATAAGTTACAAAAAATGGCAGTGTTCAGAGATAAAATTGAATACCACACTGGTCCTAGAGCCTCTTCCATGTAGGATGATACAAAAAATTGTTGGGGAAGATAACACCGTCCATGGGGGTGGTGGTTTTGATGGACCTTCCCCAGCCTCTGGCCCATGCATTGGTGGTGGCATGAATGATGGTTGCCTTGCAGTAGCTGCAACTTCTGGAGGCAGCCAGAAAGCCTCCAAGAGAGCCCTCATCTTTTCTTCTTTGCTTCTAGGATCATTCACTGTCCAAGCAGCTTCTCTAATGTGTGTTGGAACTGGAACCTCCCAAGGACATGGTAACATCGAAAAGAGTTCTTTCAAGTTGACAAACCATGCTGCGAACTGCTTTCTTTTGATGTCAAACACTTGGATTGATGTCTGCATCTATTGGTAGTCATTCATTCTATGGTCCAAGTTCTCTACGATTGTACGTTGTCCTTCAAAGCTTGTGTAGAGAACCTCGAGTTCTGCGTTTTCCATTTCCAGCTTCTGCTTTGTTGCCTTATGTGCCTGGAACTCACCCTCGTATAGGGAATACGAGACAACCACATGATTTTCCAATTCTAACCATGGTCTCCCTGCTGTGAGCATAGCCAGGTTTGCATATTGAAGGCTAGCAAGCTCTATGTATTTTGTCATCTTCTCAATCTGTAGCTCCTTCAGGTGGATTTTAGCTTTATTATAGGTGTTCAACCCATCGAAGATAGGTTGCCATACATCACCTCCTTCTTGAAGCTATTGGAGTGCTTGATTCATTTTGGCCTTTACAACTTAAATATGCTTTTCATTTACTTCCTTCTGTAATCCCACTTGGTCCCTGTAATGATTTTTGGTGTTTTCAAATTTTAGGGCCTCATTCCTCCAGCTACGATTTCAATTACAGATTTCTGTCTCAATGCCTGAACCTTCTCCATTGATAGATTTTGGTTTTCAGTAGCCAACCTTCTTACGTCAGCATTCACCCTGGCTAGTTCTTCCTGCTGTTGGTGGATAAAATTTTTCATATGTTCGTTCTCTGCACCAACATTGCACAAGTGATGAACCTCCACGGTCAGTCACACATTCTCCTGACAAACCTTTGCCAAGTCCTTATCTAAGTTATATGCTCGAACGTCTGCCAAGGACTTTTCGAAGATCGCATTCTCTCACACATCCTCAATGACCTAAAGTTTAAGTTAAAGCTGTTGAAAAGCTTCATCCCTGGTGATACCGCGGTCAAGGATGGCTGGATTAGCAAGTTGAGCTCTTGATTAGGCTACCTCCATTGCCAAGCATCGACAAGTGACTTGAGCAGCTTTAAGTTGCCCTTCCAACATGAGGCTTTTGTCCCTTTTCAAAAGCAGCTCCGACTAGGTTGCAGTAATGTTGTCTGGAAGGTCAAAGACATCCGAAAGCGGTTACCCAGTTCCCACCAGTTAGTCCAACAACTCCTCATGTTAGGTAGCATCAATCTTGCTACGCAAAGTTCCAACAGATGCCTGTACATCTTGTAGTCCATGAACATCTGGTACAGGTTCTGCCGATGCATTAAGAGCCATAGCAATTGTGTCAGCAACCACTTTGACTAAAATCTTCTATTCTTGGTGCTGCATCACCAAGACTGTTCCCCCTGACCATCCTCCAAGCATACCAAAAAGGTGGCAACATTCCCAGAGATTTCAGGGAATAGTTGATGTGTGGATACTATCACCTCTCAAACACTAGGATCTGTTCGTGTAGGTACTTGCATCTGGGCTACGGAGAACATTGGCCCTGCCCTTTCAAGCAAGTTAATGGATTGAGCCACTTCCTCTAGGTGGCTCATGGTAGGGCAATAAACTAAAGGATCTTCTCCTCCACCAGTCCTGCCAGATTGCTCTTGCTGGCTCAAGAGCGTTTTATGGATTCCGCAGATGTGTTCTGCTATGGTTTGTGAACCCAGCTGTGTTGTTTGTATAGGTGGTGGAGGTGGTTTCTACTCCTCCTCTATCTATGTGGTGGCAAGAGTTTTTTCCTTCATCATTTCCCACCAAGAGGCAATCGGGGTGTATCGGATTACATCATTAGAGTATCGTGCTATTCTTGCTCATTTGCACAACTTTTGAATTAGGCAGGGAAAGGGGAGAGCTCATCTTTCATGTTCATTCTCAGTAAACCTCTTTTCAAACTCCAAGAACAATAGCTGTGGAAGACTCATTGGGAATTTTCCACTCAAGGTGGCACATGCACGAGTGGAGAAGTCTGTGATTTTACTGGGTCTTACTATTGGATTCAAGTGATAAGACACGATCTTTGAGTATATTTTCTCTGCTGTGGTTAGAGAGACTAATTCCTTACGCTCTACCTCGTAGGACCATTTGGTCCATTCTGCCTTTACCTCTGGATCAGCCTATCTTGGAATTTCCACCACATCTACCCTGATCTTAGGCAACCCCAGAGCCTGTGTTATCACCTCCGAAGAGTAAGATACATAAATGTCTTTGATTCTTAATCTAGACCCTGGTTGCCAATTCATCCAAAAGAGGTAGGTCTCTCCTAAGTACCATTCACCACTAGTTGTGATGATAGGCCATATCGGAGAGTTTTTCAGTTGGAGCCTCACTTCTTCTAGTGCATTTTCAAGGAATGGTCCAAAGTTCAACTCTTGGAGGACCATCCGTTGCATCTCGCACGGGGTGATAGCGTCAAGACAAGCTTGGTTCAGGGTGACCTCGAGCCATGGTGCTATCCCAGGAGTCTCATTCCCTTGCGATTGCTCACTGGGAATATCCTCTTTAGGAATTTGATGAACAAATTCCATGTTAGGTCCTTCGCAGAGGGGCCTAGTTGCATGAGAGTCCTCCACGTGCTCTGGTGGTTGCACTTCTCATCCCCTTCCTGTGCGTGGACGCTTGTCCCTTGGTTGTGATGGTCCTTCACCCCTTGGGTTCCTCGATTTGGGTGCCATCTACAATCAAACATAACCACTTGTTAGACCGTACATAAGTAGCTTAAGATGGTCCATATACACCTTCTCAGTTTGACCAAGTTATGTTGTTGGCACAAGCACACCTTTAAGTCTCCCAGAGTGTTAATTTATGGGTTAGAGCCAAAATTTTTATACTTAACTAATAGATGAATTAATTAATTAATTACACATAGGCATCATCCCCCATGACTGAGAGCATACCTCCGATGGCTTAAAAGGGCAAGGATTGGTTGAAGCGGACACACGATGGAATGTAGGTGCGTTGGGAAGGGTTAGGTAGAAAAAAATGGTAAAATCTCTCCCCAATTTGGATTCCAAATGATGAAAATTTCAATGCGTAGTGGGTGTATATATAGGGGTTAGGTGCTGCATTGACGGGGTTGCGTATACATGACTGTGTATACGCAGGTGTTTTCACCCTTTGACTAGTGTTGACCAACCCAGAAAAACCTGAAATGATGAAATTGAAACATCAAATTGGGGCGGTTGAAGCACTTGAGAGGCTCGGTCATGGCTAAGGATAGGAGGAGGGTAAATGGTCATGAGAAAGAGACAAAAATAGGAGAACAAGACTCAAAAGAACTCTACAAGGAAGAAATCAAGTGATGGGACCTTGAAAATAATCAACCACGAAATTCACAAGATGGGAGACTTAACAAGTGGGACCAAGAATATGCAGGTGGGTCCTCCCCATAGTAGGCAATACCCTTCGTAGCCCCTGGATATCCCCAACACTGGGGTCTGTGGGCCCCGAGGCCAAGGAATGGTGTTAGCTAGTTAAGATACCTACCTAAGAGATCCTGCCAAAGCATGAGAAATCCAAAGGAGACCACGATGAACTTGCAAAACATAAAATGGGTAGTGAGGTGAGTTACAGAGAGAAATGGGTGTAGAAAGACACAAGGGAATGGAAATTCTGATCATTGGTCACATAAAACCCCATGTGCGGTTGCGGTTAAGTGAGCTGGTAAAACCTTTCGTGAGTTCAAACCCAAAACCATCCACATTCAGTGACATCGCAATAATAGAAGAAGCCCCGACCATCCCCCGAGTAAGCAAATATACATCCATAGAGAACTACCACTCCAGCAAATGTAAGAGGAAGGAAGTGAAATGGGACCAAGGTATAGGGGATGAAGAAAGTCCCATAACTAGTGTTTGTGGCCTATGAGAGGCAATCTAAGGGGTGTGCTTTGAATTCCCCCATAGGGATATCATGATTTTTTTTCTTTTTCGAGGGAACCACACCATGCAAAGACCCATGCTTGTTTGCATGCATTGGACCAAGGGGTGTGCTTTGAATCCTCATGTTTTGTTGTTGTTTTTTTTGTTTTTTGTTTTTTTGAATTTTGAATTTCTTCTAGTGAGGACCACACCATGCAAGGTCAAATCGCCCAAGAGCTTCCTTGGAGAGAAGAACGTGGAGTGGTAGGAAATCCATAAGGACACATTGACCACTTAGGAAACAGAAGAGGATGAAGAATGTCACATTCCCCTTAAAGTCACACTCGATTCCAACCGTTGGGTCATCCCTGAGTCTAGGAACTACATAAGTCACACATTAATGAAAATGGTTTTTTTTAAGTGAAGGGGTTGGATGCTTCCAGCAGAAGGAAAACCATGGAGCAGGTGAATGGATGGATGGCCTGGACTCATTGCCGATTTTATGAGTTAAAAATAAATGTAGAATCCAAGAACAACAATGTGAGGCTGGAACCAGATAACTGGCTAGACTATTACATTACCCATTGTAACGAAAACCATTCGTGCCAGACACCTGATGACAATGAGACGACGCATTAGCAATCACATAAAAAGGAAACACACACAAAGAATAGAAAATAATTAAAGAAAGGAAAACTTATGAGAATTGGAAAATGTATGAACGATGTTGAAAAATAAAAAAAGTGTTAAAACAAAAAAGGATAAAATAGTGAGGGGTGTAGTGAAATGGATTACCAAGGACGATGGTCTCCCCCATGACTAGGTGGAAAGGAGGAGATGCGAAAAAGGGAGCGTGGCTGACCAAGTGATGATGAGGTAGTTGCACTAGCTGAGTGGAGTTCACAGAAAGGTTTCAGTTGTTTGCAGTTGACTAACTGTGTTCTGGTGGGGCCCTCAGGTTTGTGGATAAGCAAGGCCCTGGATGGAAAGCTTTCGAAGATAATGTAAGATCCCTCCCACAGTGTTTGAAACTTGGTCAGTTAAGATATGTGTGAGGGGTTCCAATACAACACCTTATCTCCACATCTAAATGTGACCTTCCGAATCCTAAAATCATGTCATTTCTTATTATAGGCCTTATGGATTTCATTTGAAGATAGGGCCACTAATCAATTCTCATCTAGCACATTTAAGTTGATCAGTCGTTCACATTGTGCTAGTGGTAGGTCAAGGCCTAAGTCACTGGACGTGGATAGTTTTTGGAGTTTTGCTTAGATTGGATGCATTGGTAACAGGAAGTTTCCAAGTAGAGCAATAGGCCCATAGGGCATCGTTGAGTTTGGTGCTCCAGTCCCTCCTGTATTTACTGATGGTGCAAGTAAGGATCTTGGTGATCACCCTATTGGTGACTTCGGCTTGCCTGTTGGCTTGGGGGTGATAGGGTGTTGTACATTTATGTGTTACCCCTAAGCGTTGCATGAGCTTTCAAAAAGTAACACCCATGAAATGAGTTCCATTATCAGAAATGAGTGCATGTGGCACTCCAAACCTGTTAACGATTTGTTGTTGGAAAAATCGTGTGGTAGTGTTGAAAGAACAGTTGACAATGGCTACTGCTTCTACCCACTTTGTACAATAGTCCACAACTACAATGATGTATGCCTTTCTGTTTGATAGGGGTATGATGGATTCCATGAAGTTGATACCCCAAATGTCGAAGGGCTCCAATGGATAGATCCATTGTTGAGGTTCTTCCAACCATGCTATCATCCCACTGCCCCTCTAGCATCGTTCGTAGGAGCGGGTGAACCATTGTGCATCCCTGAAGATGGTGGGCTAGTAATACCCTGCAAGTAGGATCTTAATGGTGGTGCGGCATCTAGCATAGTGGCCACACAAGGGCCCTCATGAGCATCTTGGAGAACACGCAGTGTATCACCATTAGGGACACACCATCGAACCAAGACATCTACGCACACCTTGTAAAGGTGGCCATTGATTTCCATGAAATGCTTGGCCTTATGGAGAAACTATTGTTTCTGCCGATGGTTCTACTCCTTTGGCAACTCTTGAGTGGTGAGGTAGGTAAGGATGTGGCTAAACTAAGGGGATTCCTTGGGCACTTGCGGATCAACTGTGCCTGTGAAGAGGAGTTCATCTAGAAATTGGTCAGATAAGGGCTCTGAAACACCATAAAATTTTGGCCTAGCACTTTCAAACAAGATTCAAGCTAAGTCATGCGGCTACCTAAGCATGAATACAGCATGACCAAACTTGGAGGCCTTTGAAATAGCCCTCGATGATTCACGATTCAATAGGCAAGGTCCCCCCAGGGCCCATAGGCGACTGCACCAACTTTCGGCATCCAGAATCAAAAGTTTCAGGCTCAAAATGCTTGGTTTTGGCTAAGTATACTTTGATTACATTTTCTTACGCTGCACAGCGTAAGGCTTAGCATCACCAACTTTTGGAGCCCCGAAATTGAGCCAAAATAGGCCAAAATTGACCACAAGGACCCCCCATGACCTCCATTAATGGTTACTCCAGGTTCCCAACCCTCAGAATCCTGATTTCAGGCTCGAAAATACACTGTTTCCACTGCTTACGCCCAGGTCATGCCCAGGTCACACCCAGGTCATGCTGGGATCACGCTAGAGTGTGAGCACAGCGTGACCAAACAGAAACTGGTCTAAACAAACAGTCAATCCCAAGCACAATGTCAGCATCAACTCAACTTCTAAGGACAAGAAATAGTTTTTCTTGTCAACAAGCTCCAAAAAATCAAAGTTCAGGTGTAAAACACAGTATTTTGGCTTGGTTACACCTGGGTCATGCCTAGCTCATGCCCAGGTCACACTGGGATCATGCTAGAGTCATGCTGACAACGTGAGCCTAGCGTAAGTTACTAAGATGGCTTAAAATCAAGTATAAACAGCCTCAAAA
This sequence comes from Gnetum montanum, assembly GCA_015680685.1. Classification (NCBI taxonomy): domain Eukaryota; kingdom Viridiplantae; phylum Streptophyta; class Gnetopsida; order Gnetales; family Gnetaceae; genus Gnetum; species Gnetum montanum. The sequence continues at coordinate 125,322 of MNCI01002708.1, read as the reverse complement.
TTAGCATACAGGTGGCCCCCAAGGGCAGGCAGTGGTTACGCTTGAAGGACAGGCCTCACAAATCAAGATTCTGTGTGAAATGAATCATTCTAACTAGCTCACACCTAGCTCATGCCCAGCTCATGCCCAGCTCATGCCTAGCTCATGCTCAGCTCACGCTGAGGTTACGCTGACAACATGAGCCTAACATGAGCTACCAAAAGTTGCCCAAAACATTTCAAACACATGCTGAAGACATGCTAGGACAAGATAAACTCAAATCAATGTCCTACAGCAGTCGATCCAAGAGACCATGAAGTTCCAAGTGAGCCGGAGTCAAATTTTGATTACAAATTCATTGTAAATTTTCATTGTAAGCTTCACCATGTGTGAGCTTATCAAGCCCTTATGCTGATTCTATGGGCATAAGCTAGCTTGCCTTGTTAGATACAGTGCACCTAGTCTAGGACATAGTTTGCCCACGTACACCTATCACGTGATTTGTTTTTCTCTCATCTCGTAGTCATCGACCTCATTCAGTCCTACTCCCAGGCCTAGACGAATGCATAAATACCCTATGCATGGACATAAATGGGGGAGGGGGCAAAATTTGAAGCAAGAAAACAAGTAATCCTGAGGCCAAATGCACATGATTCCCAGCGCTTGTAAACACCTCGCATCAGAGCTTAATGTTCGACTTGCAACGCAACTACGTTTTGACTGGTGCACATCTTGTTGATTAATACGACATTGTTCATTATTTGCCATCCATTGTCCTATTCTGATTTACTTTTCTGCATTGTTCCATTCCATTGCATGTTCTTGCATACATTCTGCTTATGTCTACATTCCATTATGTTTATTCACATTTCGTTATGTTTCGTTACATTCCATTACGTTACTTTGTGTTACATCATTTTCTTTGTTTCACGTTTCGTGACGATAACCCCAGCTCAAGCAATGGCGTATGCTTGGGGAAGTCCTTGGTTGATCTGCGTGCAGACCATCTAAGGCACTCTACCTTCATTTATCCAGCTTGCCCTCACTTGAAGGTAGGGTCATCTGTATCTCTCCGGAGATCCTTCGGCATTCGTTTTCCACTCTAGCCTTACGCTGACGATTTTGGATTGGATAGTACAGAAATTGATGCTAGAAGGAACGCTGCTTACTATTTTTCAAAACCTTAGTCGGCCCATGGTTCAAAATGTTGCACTAATTAAGCACTATAACTAAAACCCTCATTAACGCTGGTCCTATTCATGCTAGGCTTGCTCACGTTGCAGATTTACACACGCTGAGCTTGCTTACGTTGAACCCAGTTACGCACGCTGAGCTTGCTTACACTGAACCCAATTATGCACACTGAGCTTGCTTACACTGAACCCAGTTACGCATGCTAAGCTAGGTTACGTTGAGACTAGTTACATATGCTGAGCTTGCTTATGCTAAACCCAGTTACACACGCTGAGCTTGCTTACACTGAACCCAGTTACGCACGCTGAGCTTGCTTACGCTGAACCTAGTTACGCATGCTGAGGTTGTTTACGCTGAACCTAGTTATGCATGCTGAGCTTGCTTATGCTGAACCCAGTTCACTGAAGCTAGGCTTACATACGCTGTTTACATAAATTTAGCTAGTTAAACCAGTTACACACATGGAAGTGTCCTAGATCAAAGCAACATTACCCATTTCTGACCTCAATGTTGAAATCTCAAATCCTATGACCGCAACTAAATCCATAGTTGTTGTTAGAGAGATGAACCTTCAAGGGCCAACCTATCAGTCACTTAGGTTACAAGGCAAAGATCTCGCCTATACAATTCTCACCCCGGAATAGTACAACTTCATCTGCGTAAAGATCTAAGCCAACCTACCCACTGATCGTGTGGAAATGGAAGAAAAACAACATTTTGAGTTCATCTATAAGGGGGGCCATAGCTTTATCTCCTTAGCATATGATGTGATTCCCCTATCTGAATCTCATCATGAACTTATATCCCAACTCCTCATGGTAAGGAGCAAACCTTACGGCAACCCACCAGAGAGCCTCAAAATGGAGACGAGGAGGATGACTTCGCAACTCAATCCAAACGTTGGGATTCGTACCACACTCTCAGTCCTCATAGTTATGCAAACCCATTATTCCACCCTTTCACGGGAGAAACTATGTCTCTCCATGCAGTTACAAACACTCAAGCACCTTTCTCTCAACAGGAAGCACTTAGCCTTATGCCTACTTTCCCTGCGATCAACACCCAATTCACTATGCCCATCCCTGCTATCCCTCTGATTACCACTTTACCCCCCCCCCCCCCCGGCCCTCTCACAAGGACAACCCCAATAATTCCCCTCTCAAGCTAATATGGGAGCAACCTTCCAACCGCAAATAATTGGGATGCCATCTGTGATACTTACTTCCACATCCACTCATTACATACCATGAGTGCAAATCCAAGGGATGTCCTTCACCACTTCCACTCAACAAGTCCAAGGTGTTTCTTCATAACTTGTAACTGGGAAATGGCCCACACCTATCATTCAACAACATCAACTAGCTCATTACAACATACCACCTATCACAATCCCATCAATGAATGCTCCTCAAGTACAATCATCAACAACCCTACAATCCTTTTTTCCACCAACCGCACACCAATTCAACTATCATCATGCTCAATCTAACCAACCAGCTAGTCCACCTAGTGCCCAAGAGTGGGTAGAGACTAGAAAGATGATGCAAGAATTAACCAATGAGGTGAAACGCCTCAAGATTACAAACACTGAATAATTCAAGGTGATGGACTTCTACCAAGATGATTCGATCAACTCTTTAGTGCCACCATTAACCTTACCAAAAGGAATCTCACTACCGCAATTGACCAAGTATAACGGAGAGGGAGATCCAAATGCTCACCTAGTAACATTCCGATTGGAGTGTCTCTTACTCCAAGCATGGCCTCATGCAATCTTACATGTGTTCTCCATGTCTTTAACTGGGAGAGCCTTAGACTAGTACTGAGCCCTACCACATAACTCCATATCCTCTCTAGAGGATCTGTTACATCAATTCGTCACCCGATTTAAGTACAACCTCAAGCTTGAGGCCACACTAGACACTTTGATACAGGTGAAATAAGCACCACTTGAGCTTGTGCAGAAGTTTATCCAACAATGGAGTGCAGCCCTCAACAAACTTCATGAGCCCATCCCTGAAACGTATTTGCTTATGATTCTGAAGGGAGCCATGAATGACTTTGTTAAGTCAAAACTATACTATCTAAGCACTCAAAAATTGAGCCAAGCTTTCACGTAGATCAAGAACATTGAACAAGCTGCACAAACCAGCAATGATCCCACCTATGTGGCTTACACGAACCAACATGTTGCCAAACAACAGACAACAACGAAAACTATAGCTGCAAGCACAAAAACAACAAACACCAATACCAACCCGCTTGTAATGATAGGGGCCACCCCCAAGGCCCAACTTTCAATGCAAAGATCACTCTAAGTATATGCCGCTACCCACGCGACCTTCTAAACTACTAGATCAACTCCTTAAAATTGGGCAAATCCAATACAAAAAAGTGGCAGAGAATGCCCATCGAAGACACAATAGGTACTACGAGCTACTAAGGAATCCCACCTTAGCAGCACCAAATGAGCCCCAGTCCCACAACACTTCAAGTTAGATCAATTCTGTCACTACCACTAGATGTTCGATCACAATACCGACAACTGTCGTGCCTTACAAGATGATCTTCAGACAATGATAGAATGGGGCCAACTCAACATCAACACCCTGAGTCAACCTAGCACAAATGATGCCTCCTATGTCATAAACTCCATTAGCATAGGAAGCAAGCCCAAACCTGTGCGACAACATTTCATGATCCATATGCCTCTCAGCAAGGCAACAATCCCCTTCGCCTCCACAAGCAAGAGGCCTTTTATTTTCATCCAAGTGCTCCCTCAAGCACTTGCAAAACCTTTTGTGGTCAAAGTACCATCGTAATCATCTACTAAGATGTTAAACTGGCATGAGGCACTGACCACAACTACAAAGAAACCTTTCGTCATCAAGGTGCCACAACAAGCTAGTCAGACACCAACGACTCCTTCCAAACTACCATTTGTCATAAAGGTGCCACCACACGATTGCCCCTCACCTACCCAGAGCCCTACCATAGGCAATGGCTCAACCTCTTCTCCCTCAAGAGTCAACCTTGCCAACAACATGGGTAAGCCTATCAAATGGTAGTAGAAGAAGACAAACGAACAACGAATAACATCCACAGCCAAAGAAAAGGCCATCCCAAGCAAGCAATAATTGAATGCTGGGGCCCTTGCCCCTAATCTCAAGCAAACCAATCCCAAGCCCTCTACGCAAGAGGTCCATCCCTCAACCCACACGAAGGAAGCCAAAGCCAACACAATGACCAACAACATAGACTTCATAGCTACACTAGCCCAGGTAAAATGAATGCTCAAACAAAAGAACACAACAGTGAGCTTGTACGACCTGGTCATGACTTCAACTTCTCACCACGAAGCCTTGGCTCAAACGTTAGCATCCATTTCTATTATGGAGGACATCCCCGCAAATGAGGAATCCATCTGTGCAACGATTTCGCAACACACACCACAAGGATTGGGTTCAAACACCTGAGCCTTCCGCGATGATGCAGTTAAACGTAACCCCGAATGAGGGGAAGTCACAATAGCTCCATTATCGATTAGTGTACATGTTGGGCAATGTACCATTCACAGAGTGCATGTTGATGATGGTGCGGCAACAAACATAGCTTTATACTCTATCATCGACAAGCTAGGCATGGTAGACGAGATCATGCCAACGATAAAAACCACATGTTTAAAATCCTTCAACAGATCACGTGTCGTAGTTAAGGGCATAATCAACTTAGCCTTTGTGGCAGGAGAACAATTCCCCACTAGTGTAGAGTTCACTGTCATAGAAGAGATGCCAAGTTTCAACATGATTCTTGGCATACCTTGGCTAGCCCAACAACGGGCCGTTTCCTCACCGATACATCAAGAAATCCACCTTCCATATGAAGGTGGAAAAGTCATCATACATGGAGATAACATTCCCTATCAAGCCATCCACAACATAGACATGTCACAAATCTTGAAAGAAGAGTCTCTTGATGGAACACCCATGGCAACAAACGCAACACCTAGAGCTAAAATGCCCAAATGAGTGGTAAAATCGAAAGCCTCCTAGAGCAACCAAAACCTAGCATGCCTCCTAAACCACATCCAACTAGCAAACAACTACACTATCAAGGCTCCCCTACAGCCAAAAACACATTTGATCCTCACCCACTCTTCACCTTTGTTCATTATGCATACGTCACCTTTGTTTGCATTGTACTAGCTTACACATTTACATGAGGCCTGAAAAGGCCTTAAACTAGCCTATGGCCTGAAAAGGCCTTAAACTAACACATAGCTCGGTATGGCTTTAAACTACCATGCACAGCCCGAAAAGGCCCTAAACTACCACTTTTTGCATTGTTCTGTTTTCAGCAGTTACTACTTAACATTGTGTTCTCTAGTGTTTTCTTTTGTAGGATCACCTTGACGTACGTACATGCATCCACACATCGTCCTGGAATCATGACGATAAACTGATACCACATATCATCCTGACATCATGACGGTAAACTGATACCATAGATTTATCCTAGGATCATGATGGTAAATTAATACCACAAATTCATCCTGGAATCATGTCCAGAATGATAATAAAATGTCACATTCTCATCTGCCAGAGTCCGCTAAGACTATAAACTAGCTCACCTCTCCATAGTCTACCACGACTATAAACTAGCATTGCACTATCTGCTACGACGCTAAACTAGCAATGTTCAATGGGTTATGACGTAAAACTAATCCATGATAGTCCACTAAGACTATAAACTGGCAACTTCTTCACTGGCCTACTGATCTGTTGCTGAAATCAAATGCCATGTCTTCATCAGCCTACTGCATGAATTCATCACATGGACTCTGATAACATAGCTGTTGCTAAATTTTTTTTGCCTATGGTTGCATGCGGTGTCTCCATTCCATCAATTGCATCCATGTTTAAAGTGTTAAGCTAAACCATTCAATCATGTTTTTCTTGTCTTCTTGAAGTTGTGTTTGCAGGATGACACCCAGAGGTGTTCGTACATAGATGCACTTCATCACGGCAATGAGGTACCACATTGTTCCTGATGCATGTAACCAGGTTAATCAAACCATTCACAAGTACATTCCCAGTTCCCCAAATGTTCCTCATTCCCTAGCATGTTCTCTCTACTCATTTTAGTTACATTTCTCGGATACATCCCAGTCACCCCAGAACTCTAAACACATGATTGCACACTATAACTCTCAAAGCAGTTGCAACACACAACACAACACATGAAATAAATACAAGCACATGAGCACACGAGTATAACATTGAAAGAGAGCTCTGTTCAAAAACAAAAAGAAAAAAAAAGAAAAATAAATAAAAATAAAAATATACATAAAAAATCAAAGAGCAAAATCCATCACAAGGTCCTTGGCACTTCCCATACAAGCCCCAGGCGAGAAGGTACTTGTCTTGGAAGAAAACACTCATGTCTCAAACAATCATGTTGCATCCCACTATGTGGCTTTGGCTGTTGGACAACGAGTTTCCTTTGACACTCAACAAGGGTCATGTTTCTCCAAAGAATGCAACACCTCATCGCGTGGCTTTGGTTGTGACAACAAGTTCTCTTAAGTAGGATACAAGAGTCTCGTTCCTCCAAAGGATGCACATCCCATGCCTTGGTCCCAAGTCCGCTAGATACTGGCTATTGATAAGGACCAACATGATGTGTTCACACAACAACATTCCCCTTCCCATAGTTAAAAAAAATCATCCCTTCATCAATCCCCAATCTCACAATAACAAACCTTCTCCCTATACATCTCAAAACCTCATTTTTGGATCTCATGTACTTTTGAACATGATGCGATGACATCTGGCCAAGTGCCAACGGAAAATGCTTAATACCTGGTTGCTCATGGTGTTTTTTACTTCTTTGTCAATACCTCTCAGGTAGATTCCTCTAGGCGTCAACAAATAGGGGCTAATGAAACACCATAAGATTTTGGCCTAGCACTTTCAAACAAGATTCAAGCTAAGTCATGCGGCTACCCAAGCATGAATACAGCATGACCAAACTTGGAGGCCTCTGAAACAACCCCCGATGGTTCACAATTTAATAGGCAATGTCCCTTTGAGGCCCACAGGCAACTGCACTAGCTTTCAGTATCTAGAATCAAATGTTTTGGGCTCAAAATGCTTGGTTTTGGCTATGTATACTTTGGTTACATTTTCTTACACTGCACAGCGTAAGGCTCAGCGTCACCAACTTTTGGAGCCCCGAAACTGAGCCAAAATAGGCCAAAATTGACCACAAGGACCCCCCATGACCTCCACTAATGGTTACCCTAGGTTCCCAGTCCTCATAATCATGATTTTAGGCTCGAAAATACACTATTTCCATTGCTTACGCCTAGGTCACACCTAGGTCATGCTGGGGTCACCTTGGAGCGTGAGCATAGTGTGACCAAACAAAAACTGGTCTAAAAAAATAGTCAGTCCCAAGAACAATGTCAGCATCAACTCAACTTCTAAGGATAGGAAACAGTTATGCTTATCAACAGGCTCCAAAAATCAAAGTTCGAGTGTAAAACGCGGCATTTTGGCTTGGTTATGCCTGGGTCATGCCTAGCTCATGCCCAGGTCACCCTGGGGTCATGCTAGAGTCACACTGACAGCATGAGCCCAGTGTAAGTTACCAAGATGGCTCAAAATCAAGTATAAACAGGCTCAAAATTAGCATATAGGTGGCCCCCAATGGCAGGCAGCAATTACGCTTGAAGGAAAAGCCTCGAAAATCAAGATTCAGTGCGAAATGAATCATTCTAACTAGCTCATGCCCAACTCATGTCCAGCTCACACTGAGGTTATGTTGACAATGTGAGCCCAGCATGAGTTGCCAAAAGTGGCCCAAAACATTTCAGACACACGTCGAAGACACGCCATAACAAGATCAACTCAAATCAATGTCCTATAGCAACCAATCCAAGAGACCATGAAGTTCCAAGCGAGTCGAAGTCAAATTTTGATTACAAATTCATTGTAAATTTTCATTGTAAGCTTTACCATGTGTGAGCTTATCAAGCCCTTACACTGCTTCCATGGGTGTAAGCTAGCTTGCCTTGTAAGATACAGTGCACCTAGTTTAGGACGTAGTTTGCCCACGTACACCTGTCATGCGATCCATTTTTCTCTCATCTCGCAATCATCGATCTCATTCAGTCCTACTCCCAGGCCTAGATGAATGCATAAATACCCTGTGCATGGACATAAATGGGGGGGGCAAAATTTGAAGTAAGAAAACAAGTGATCCTAAGGCCAAATGCATGTGATTCCCAGCGCTTGTAAACACCTCGCATCAGAGCTTAACGTTTGACTTGCAATGCAACTATGTTTTGACTAGTGCACATCTTGTTGATTAATACAACATTGTTCATTATTTGCCATCCATTGTCCTATTCTGATTTGCTTTTCTGCATTGTTCCATTCCATTGCATGTTCTTGCATACATTCTACTTATGTCTACATTCCATTACGTTTATTCACATTTTGTTACATTTCATTACATTTCATTAAATTTTGTTACGTTTCATTACGTTTTGTTACATTTTGTTACGTTAGTTTGTGTTACATCATTTTCTCTGTTTCATGTTTCATGACGATAACCCCAACACAGGCAATAGCATATGCTCGGGGAAGTCCTTGGTTGATCTACGTGCAGACCATCCACGGCACTCTGCCTTCGTTTTTCCAGCTTATCCTCACTCGAAGGTAGGGTCATCTATATTTCTCCGAAGATCCTTCAGCGTTCGTTTTCCACTCCAGCTTTACGCTAACGATTTTGGACAGTATAGGCTCCTCCTCTTCTGTGTCATCCCATCGCAACTGAGACAAGTGGTCAAAAACCACATTCTCAGTCCCTTTTCGATCTACCATGGTGAGATCAAACTTCTAAAGAATCACCAGCCACCAAATTATGCAGGGGCTCACCATTGGTTTGTTCATCAAGAACCGAATAGCACTGTGGTCTGTATGCACAAACACCTTGTATCCAAGCACATAGTGCCAAAATTTGTCCAAGGTGAACACCACCACCATCAACTCCTTTTTGGTGGTGGTGTAGTTGAGCTGAGCACCCACAATGCTACAGCTTGCATAGTGGATATAATATGGATGTTTTTGATCATCACACTGTGTAAGCACAGATTCCAAGGAATAGTTGGATGCATTCGTCATAATGTAAAAGGGCCTAGACCAATCAGGTACTCGTAGAACTAAAGTTTCTACGAGTTTCTATTTCAGCACTTGGAATGCAAACTCGCACTCCTTGGTCCATATGAATGGAGCGTCCTTCTTTGTAAGTTCTACCAACGGCTTGGTGATCTTCAAGAAGTTTTCAATGAAACACCAGTAATAACCAGTGTGTCCAAGGAATGACCAAACATCTTTGACAGTACTTGGTTAGCACGTGATTCCTTGGATGGCCCTGATCTTTTCAGGATCTATGCTAATCCTTGTTTGTGAGATGTGATGCCCTAGCACAATGCCTTCTTGGACCATCAAATGGCTCTTTTGCCAATTGATCCATAGAGTAGTGTCTACACACCTTTCTAAAACCTACTCTAGATGATCCAAGGCTTGCTCGAATGTGGCCTCATAGGTAGAGAAGTCATCCATGAAGTCTTCTACCCCATTGCCAATCTGTTGCTGGAAGATGCTAAGGAGAAGGCGTTGGAACGTAGTAGGTGCGTTGCATAGGCCAAAGGGCATCTTCTTGTATGTGAAAGTCCCCCATGGACTTGTGAAATTTTTTTTGGCCTAGTCCTCTGGTGCTATTTGGATTTGATTATAACCACTATAACCATCCAAAAAGCTATAGTAGTGGTGCCCTGTGATGGTGTCCAACACCTAGTCCACAAATGGGAGTAGGAAGTGGTCCTTGAAGGTCGCCATATTGAGCAATCAGAAATTAATACAGACCTTCCACTTGCCATCTTTCTTGGGCACAATAACGAGTGGGCTAACCCATTCACTATCGACAATAGAATAGATGAACCCTGCCTTTAGCAATTGTTTAATTTCATCTTTTATGACCTACTTCAGTTTGGGATTCAATTATCTTTGTGGTTGTCATTGTGGCTTCATGGAAGGGTCAATATAGATCTGATGCTGGCAGACGTTGGGATCAACTCCAGTCAACTCAGGATATAACCATGCGAATGTAGCAACATATTTGTTTACCACCTTTAGCAATCTCTTTTTCTATTCAGGAGCAAGGGTGGCATTGATAATTACCAGCTTTTCATTTTGCAAAAATGCATATTCCAAGTGAGTCAATAAAGACTTTAGCTCCAAGGGCTCTTGTTTAAAGCTCTCAGGGATTTGTAGCTTCCCCCAGTCATCATGGCCATTAACAGTGGAGACCTGTTGATGAACCTCATCCATTTCATCCATGCTTTCAATGTAGGCTTGCATAAGCCCCTCAAATAGTTCCATGGACAATGCACTACTATTAGGATTAACTATCAGCCACTGGATGCCCTCTTGGTTAGTGGCTGCTACGTACAGGCACTGTTGGATAGGTGATTCCTTGGTACACTAACTGCATGCTTGAATGGATATCCGCTTAGCGGACCATAACTACTGCACACAGTTACACCCTAAGTCATTGTATGCAATGCATGGAACACGCTTCTTCTCGATCTTTCCGAAAGGATTTTTATTTGAAATTTTAAGGGACAGATCTGAGAGCCCTAGTCGTGCGTCCATCGTGCTTAGACAAGCTCTTCCATGATGATTGGGAAGTTCCCCTTCTAATTCTCCACACAGATGATTAGGAAATCAGCAGGATAGGACCACCCACAAACGGTGGTCACAATGCCCTCCACCAATCCCAAGGGAATAGTGATGGAGTGGTCCGCTAACTTGAGCCAAATGTTGCTCTTCTTTAGTAAGGGTAAGTTCTAGTTCTTGTACATGTCATGAGAGATCAAATTGATCCCTAACCTTGAGTCCAGAAGAGCTTTACATGGCTCATTCCCTGCAACTTGAAGATAGATGAGGGGGCTTCCCAAATCAGTCAATTTCTGGGGAAGGTGACCGGTCTTGATCCAGTCAGTCACAGCATGTGTGAGCATGATCGTCTAGACATTGGAGGGTGTTTGGCTTGAAAGCTGCTCGGGTGGGGTAATGGTGGAGGCACTTGAAGGTTCTAAGGCACTGGCCACAGGTGTATGTGAGGGTATGTTTAGATTATTAGGTCAGAAAAAGGAATTTTCATGGCTTGTGTTCCGGTCCACTCGGCTGAGGTGCCGGTTGTAAGTGAACAGCCCTTGTAGCATTTCGTTGTTGTGGCTGTGGTGGTATTTCTCCTTGTATCGGTGGAGTAGGTGGCAGCTGAGTGGGATGTTGTGAAGAAGTGGCAGGAGAAGGTGATGGAGGATAGAAGAGATGTGGGATCTCCCCCTTGGGTGATGGAGATTGAGGTTGGAAATACTCCAGGGGGTGGTAATGACTTTGAAAGGCTACATGATTGGAAGAGTCCTGTGAAGAGACCGATTGCTGAACGTAGGACCCATAAGGATCTAGTTGTTTGTAAGGGTACTGCTGCCTTGGAGGTGGCATCCCCCATGCTTGTGGTTTCTACCACTGTTGGAAGTATTCTTACGGTTGCGGTGGTTCTCCACTTGGATAATATCCTTGTTGCTGCTGGTGGAACCGCTTGGAATTGCCTTGTGGATAAGACAATCTTCGGGATGTTTTCCACTATGCCAAGTGAGGTTTCAATGCATACACCCCAGACTCTTAAAGATGTGACACCACAAGAAAACATCCCTTAGGATGTTCATATTGGCATATGCCACATTCATCATCCTCCTCAGTGTTAGAGTCTCCAACCTACTCTACTACAGCAACTTGGCCCTTACCCTTGTGTTAGGCACGTTCAACTTCCTTCCTCTTGTGCCAATCGTGGTTATTACCTTGTTCTCTGGACTCCTCTACAATTTTTAACTTGCTTTGGACTCTTTCATCCAAAGAGTCCCACATCTTATCCACCTTTGCCAATATTTCAGATGCGAACTTTTGTAGAGACAAGGTTTTTCCATTCACTACTGCTTCTAGTGGTGATTCCTCTTCCTCATCACAAAATCAGACTTCCCTTTTTCTAAGGGAAGGATCCTAGTTGAATTCTTCTACACTCTCCTTTTTCCTAAGTTCTCCTTCCTCTTTGACCACCTGTTCAATGAGGCACTGCAATTGATAAGCTCTTAGCTCCGACAGTCATTCCTAGGCGTACACGCAAAGGATCTTTCGCATTTCAAAATAAAGCCCATCAATGATGTGGCGAAGCTGTTCCTGCTAAGAGTAATCATGACTAGGGCATCGATGCAACAATGAGTATTACCTACTCATGGTGGCATCCAAGGATTCATGATTTTCTTATTTCCAACCTTGGATCTGCTATCTCAGATTTTCCACTCTAGAGTACGTCTGATACTTGTCATTGAAAATTTCAAGCATCGTACTCCATCTTCTGATTGATTCCAGCTCCAAGGACCAGTATCAACTTTCAGCTTCTTTGATGAGTGTGCGAGGGAATGGCTTCAGCCTTTGCCAATCATTGTCAATGTTCTACAGGGTGCAAGCGTCATGGAATGCCTACAGGTGGGTTTGCGGATCACAGTTATATCCCCCTTCAAATCTGGGGATATTGTTCATATCAACAGGCTTGATTTGGCTATCCTTCATGTTCCTACTAGGAATTTGAACTGCCTCAGCGATCTGGAGCATGCTCCGAGTAGCCTACAATGGCTCATCCGAATCATAGTCCTACTGATGCTCATCTTATTGATTGTGATATAGCATCGCAAGAGCTAATTGGTTGGGCAGTAGCACGATGTTTCCCTTCATGTCCCGCCATCGTAGATGCTCATCCTGATGTAGGATGAATGTGAAGTCATGGACATATTCATCGGGATGCTTGTATACCACCTAACATTCTTGTGGCACTGGTGGGTTGGATACCTCTCTCCTATGAGAAGACATATTGGATGTTAGATGGTCCATGTAACCGATGTACCTTACTATTTACTTTAATCCACCTAGCATGCATAAATTTTTTTATCCTGGGTTCGTTCCAACGACTTGAATGATAATTTCACTAAGGTTAGATGATGCATGTAAGACTAATAGTCCCTGACCATGGTGCAAATGATGAGCGGCTAGGTACCCCTATGCCCAACCATACGAATCATGGACGTTCACACATGACTTGGTCAAATTTCATAGACTATAAGCACTTAACATACACCAGACCCTAACCAGTGGAACCTTGGGTTAGAACAGTCGTTGTCCTCCTAATCTCACTTATAATGTTCTATTTGCGATGGTTAAGTGAGATTAAGGCTAATGATTTTTATAGCTTTTTACTTATCTTTTAGTGGCTAATTAAGGTATGAAAAGTAAGGAATAAACTATTATTTAATCTATAATTATCCTAGCTTGTATTCTAACTATTCCTAGCATACGTATTCAATCCCATCTTCCGAGCATGTTCTAAGCATCTCCTAACACTTCTGGGTTACCAAACGTTAAGCATCACTAGGTTACCAAGTGTTTGATTTATGTTTGAGATGGTCGTATAATGGCCTTTACAAACTACGAATGAGTGATAGCAATTGAAATAACAATAATGGAAACTTAATTAATTAACAAGTAATTAACAAAGCATAAACATATTAAACTACTGAATGCATAAAATAGCTAAGTCTAAATGCTGTAAGGAATGCTTAAATAGTTCATCTTTATTACCATCATGCCAATGGGCTCATATACATCAACGCTTGAATAAAGAGCCGATCACTTTTCTTACACCTGCTATAGGCACTTGGAAAATATTCTATCTCCTATAGGAACAAACTACAAGAGCTTCGTTACAACTAATTAAAAGATACCTAATTGAGGTGGAAGGCCCTCTTATTTATAGGCCGAAATAGGCTCCGTGTAAATGGGGCCACGTCAATGCATGAAAGGATACGTTGACGGGGCTACGTCGATGTAGCCATGTATATGTGGCCCTATATACATGGCGTAGTCGATGCATCGACTTAATGACACTTCATCAACCATTGAGATCATTGCCTAGAAGAATGAGGCCCTCAAGTTCAAAAAAGTGAAGAATCACTATAGAGACCAAGTTAGCTTGCAAAAGGAAGTCAATGAAAAACACGTTCAGTAGTGAAGGTGAAAATGAATAAAGCCCTTCAAAAAATCCAACAAGGAAGAGAAGTTTGAAAAGCCATTGTTGATGGGATTAATGCTTACAACAAAGCAAAAATCTACTTGAAGGAGTTACAAATAGAAGAGATGACAGGGTATGTGAAGTTGGTCAATATCTATTATGCAAACCTGGTAATGTAGACAATTAGACAACCATAGTCACAATTGGAAAAACAAGTGGCTAGCTCATATTTATTATATGATGTAGAGTTCAAACACCACAAAGACACCAAGCAAAAGCTTGAGACCACAAATGCTAAACTTGAAGTTCTCAAAGCATGATTCAGAGATCAACGATCAATCACTGAGAACCTAGCCAAATGAATGAATGACTAGCAAGAGTTAAAGGACACAATCAGGGTGTTTGACATTGAATGCAAATGGTTCACCACATGGTTCATTAATGCAAAGTAACTATTTCCAGCAATTCGGTGTCCTTGGGATGTGCCCATTCCAACCCACATTGGCGAAGTTGCATGGATGGTGCATAATCCCAAAAGTAAGGAGGAGAAAATGAAAGCACTGTTGGATGCTTTTCGCTTCCCACCTAAAGTCGTAGCAACAATAGGACAATCACAACCACCTTAAGTGTCGTCCATGCTTGAAGCCAGTGAAGGTTCCTTGGAGCCTCAGGAGCCATCACTACTTGGGACCGTTTGATCTTCTCCACCAAGCTTCACACCATTAAGGAACATGTTGTCTAATTTTGAAGAGTTGTATCATGGTGTTTGATTTGTGTTTTAAACATCATCATTTTTGTAATGTGTTGATTTGTACACTTGGGCACTTAATTTTTTGTCAAGTCAATCAGTTTATTTTATTTGAGGAAAGTCAGTTAATAATCTCATACCTTCCCAAATTTTATTAAAGAACTCAAGGACAAGTTTTCATTTAGTTGTGGGGGTATGATGAGTCACTTTCAGTTGGCTTTGTTGATGATGCCTCATCAATGCAGCCTCGTCAACAGGGCCTAGTCAACACATCTTATCATACATCAATGAGGCCCTATCAATGCAATGTCATTTTTTGACTATAAATACACGTCTACTAGCCACATTTATGGCATTAGAGATTGTAGTTGTAGCAAAGCTCTTACAGTTTTTCCATTCAAAAGTTAGAATTTTTCTCCTGAGTGCCTACAGTAAGAGTTATTGAGTGTACAGATCTTTATTCCAGCATTGTTGTATCTAAGAACAACAATGTGTGCAATAATAAAGACAAACCTTCTAATAAGCCTTGTAACATTTTGGATAAATTAAATATTTTATTTATGCATGTAATATTTTTAATTATTTATTAAATATTTTCCAGTAATTAAGTTAATAAAATAATTAAGCAAGATAGATTACACGTATAAGTATGACCACTTTGAGCGTAACACATATCCACTTGGTAATCCTAGCAGCACTATTGCTTGGTACATCTAGTAGCATAGCACTTGGTTGTCCAATAGTGGATATGTGGGTTCAAGATATGTACAGAAAGTGGGATTAGTGCTTATGTTAGGACTAGTTAGACATTAGTTAATTAGTTAAATCAAATTAGTTAATTCAATTACTTTTATCTCCCTTTATATACACCAACCAATAAAATACAAAATGATAAAAATCAAATGCCTCAATTACACTTAACCATACCAATATATGTCACAAGTGTAACTGGAAAGACAATAATTGACCTTAAGGCAAGATTCACTTCATAGAAGACTAGTGCACTAGAAATAATAAAGTCCATGAAATTCGATGGGATCACACATAAATTCTTTGTGATTTGTATGGTTGGGTGTAGGGGTACCTTACCATTCATCAATTATAAATTGAGTTTTAATGTATTGTTAATTGTAGAAAAATAAAATATAAAATAATTGATGAGAGAAGTTACTCTAGCGGTTACTCTAGCAATTACTCTAATTACTTGAGTGGTTACTCTAGCGGTTACTCTAGCAGTTATTCTAATTATTAGAGTGGTTACTCTAGTAGTTATTCTAATTATTAGAGTGGTTACTCTAGCGATTACTTTAGCAGTTATTGTAATTATTAGAGCGGCTACTCTAATTATTAGAGTAGTTGCTCCCAAGCCTATAAATACAGTGCCCATACACACAATTGAAGGAGTCTTTTAGCAGTCAAGTAGCGAAACTCTTGTAGTCTGTTTGAAAGTTAGAGTATTTTCCAAGTGCCCATAGTAGGAGGTCTAAGTGTGGATGAATCTTTATTCGAGCATTGTCTACCTGAGCACACCTTGTGTATGGTAATAAAGACGCGTTCTTTAATTCATTCTTGCAGCACTTGAGATTTTTTTTCTTACGCATTTCTTTTATTTTATTTCTTATGCATTTATTTTATTTTATTTTATTTTATGCAGTTTCCATTTTTGTTATTAGCACAGCAATTCATTTTGATCAATTAAGCAAATTATTAAATAACATAAGCACAACCACTTTGAGCATGCGTGTAATGCTTGGTAGCCCAGTAACGATTAGTGTTTGGTAATCCTAGCAGTGTTGCATTGGTTTAGAATATGTACGGTAAGTTGGAATGGATGCTAGTGTTAGGATTAGTTAGAACTTAGTTAATGAGTAGTTAAGTTAAATTAGTCACTTAGTTACCCCTCTCCTTCCCCACTAGCGCAGGACATAAAAACATAAAATCTATAAAAATCATATGCCTCAAGCTTACTTAACCATACAATCGTGACATACAGGTAATCTTGGGAAGACAATGATCAACCAACCCGTCCTTGTTCCATAAGGGCAGATAAGCACTTAGTCCTTGGAATTCGACTAGATCATGTGTGAAACACTCGTATTCATATGATTGAGTGTAAAGGTACCTCATCGCTCATCAATAATAAAAACCATATGCCTCACTCTAGATTAAACCATATGTGACAAAGGTATTGCTAGTCCAAGTGAGAAGACAATGAATTACGATCAAGGCATAGTGACTTAGATGTCATAACTAGTCCCATCCATGAAATTTAATCGGATCATGCATGAATGCTTGTGATTCATATGGTTGGGCATAAGGGTACCTCACCACTCATCAACTAGGCAATGTTAAATTTAAGATATATATATCTATCCATAAAAGGTATTTTGAAACTACTTTGTTTAATGGATGCAAAGAAGCTCTTATTAGATGTAAGTACAAATTTAACATACAAGTCATCATAAACAAATGATGTTAACCTCACATGGGATACATAATAAGCTAAGAATTCTTATTCATCAAGGTCTTTCTATTGGCACTTTTCTTAAACATATGGGAAATGTTCTCTTTATAAAAGTGAAGACTTATTTTCTCATTTTTTTGAAGAGTCTTATTGCTCAGCATACTTAGAAATAGACATCCAAAATTGGTAACAACCTTCAATCAAACATTAATAAAGTCATTCTTCGTAATCAACATACTTTGTCTACTTCATTTCTTTGTATTTAGAATTATCTTTAACTACTTGTTCTCTACTTTATTTGGAAGCTTTGGTGTGCAATTATTTTCTAGTAGCAAGAGCATAACTATGACCTCTATTCAGGTGTCAAATACCAAATTCTCAATGATGTTGCTTTTAAGCTATAACTTCAAGTAAACAGGCTCTCAATGAAAGCTAAATAATTACTTTGTTGTTTACATTATTAATTTATTTTTATTTTGGTAGCTCAAATATGGAAAGTTTTCAACTTTTAATACTATTTGTTCTTTGTCTTTGATTGATGTATTTTTTTTTCTTTAAATAAAGTTTTCTCCTTCTATTTATAAGAAATCCTTTAGTAAGAAGTGAAAATCCATGAAGGCATTCTAAATAAGGGAAAGGCCTGATCCTTTTCCTATTGCAGAGGGGAGGTTTTTCAAAATTGGTTATAAGGATGAAAACCTAAAAAGAAATCCCCAAAATGGTTGGGCTTTTTCTTTAGACTCTCTCTTTTATGATATGATGCATTCTAAATTTTTTTTATATTATTATTCTTTCGTTGAGGCCCAACATCCTTCTCTGCAATCCTAAATACATATAGTATTAGAATTTTATAACTCAGCATTAACCACTAAAGTTAAACCCATAATGAGGTGGTGATGGTGTTAGACCCCAAAATGAATCATAATATTTATAAAAAACTAGAGTACATCAAATCAACAAAAAAAAAGTTCTAAACCCAACAATTTTGGGGATGCCTATTCCATTTTTTATCATTAACAAGTAGAATCTTGAGAGGATCAATGAATAAACAAAAGCCTAAGCTCTTCAAGTAGCTATGCTCAAGCTCAAACCTATGTATTCTAACTTGAGAGGTGGTGGTGGGGATGGGGGGGAAGTGTATTGAAACCAAAAAAAATTGACTATATGTATTAGCCTACTAGTAAGACTCTTGATTTGGAAGCTCCAAGTTATGAGTTTGATTCTGGCAAGCAATGTTAAGTTATACAACTAATTTGGCTATATGTTTAACCACTAGGCTTTCTTGGGAGCATATAAAATTCACTAGGAGCTTATTAATGCCATAGCACAAATGCATGCATATCCAATAACTATTATTAACCATTCTAATATGTCCCTAGGTCTGCCCCCCTAGCAAGTATTAGTAGAAGCCAAAAACACATGTTTTACTTATTTGGAAGCTCCAAGTCATGAGTTTGATTTTTGGTGGGTAGTGGTGTATATATAGTTATAATTAGACTATATATCCTGGGATGTACCTATGTGTCACTTATTTTAAGTTCTAACAACCCCCCAAGAATACATGTTTAAACAATGAGGTGTTAGCCTAGTGGTAAGATACTTATTTGGAAGCTCCAATTCATGGGTTTGATTTTAGTGGGCAATGCTAAGTTATATAAAGTTTTAATTGGACTATATATACTTGCTCACATTGAATATGCATGTGCTAGCACTGTAGCAATTATTAGTTATTCAAATATGATATCTCTTTTTTAAATAACATAACAACTATACTAACCATATATTAATTATTTGGATGTTCATGACATTGTATTTCCTATTTACTATTAGAATGAGTGTAGCAGATAAGATGAGAAATTAAGAAATTGAATTGTGAAAATCAAACCATTATAAAATTCAGTATGAAAGAACTAAAATCATAATAAAACTTGAGAAATATAATAACTTTTTCCATTATTTTTGAAAAAACCTTACACATGCCTTTTTTCATAATAAGGTAGCTCTTCTAACAAACTCAACTAGGAGTTAAACTCAACATGACTAATTTAAACTCATTACTAACCCTTAACCCTAGAAAATAATTTATTTAAAAAAATTACATGATAAAAAAACTTTTCATAATTAAAAAGGTTACTAACCCAAACAAAGTTTTTAAAAAAATTTATTCAAAGTAGGAGAAAACAATTTATACATGGAAAAATAATCAACATTTGCAACATAAAAGACTCAATCATCCATTGCTTTTTTATTTGTTTACTTGCTCAAAATACTTGGGTCTTAGTGCAACTTGTATTTACATGGTTTTAAGATAATGTTGGAGGAAGTTTTATTTGGTAATACTCTTCAACTTCAAAGATTTTTGTTTTTCTCTTGAAGTTGTTTGCATCCTTTTATTCTTTATGTCATTTAGAAATTTCTTTCTGTTTTGGAGGCTTAAGGATAGAAAGTTTTTAGCTTTAGTTGCTATTTGTTCTTTATTTCTGATTGATGTATTCTTTCATCTTGAGAGAGAGTTTTCTTCTTCTCTTTACAAGAAACCCTTTAGTAAGAAGTGAAAACTCATAAGGTGCTTTTGAATGAGGGTAAAGCTTGATCCTTTTTCTACCTTAGAGAGAAGGATTTTTAGAATTTATTGTAAGGATGGAAACCTAAAAAGGTATCCCCAAAATCATTGGGCTTTTTCTTTATACTCTCTCTTTAATGATCTGCTTTACTTTGAAATTTTTTTAATATTATTATTCATATTTTGGGGTCTAATACATCCTTCCTTTCCCGCACCCCTTTCAAAAAAATAAAGATAGAAATAAAAAAAATCCAATTTGATATCCAATTAAGTTTTAGAGATGCTCATGCAACATAGGTCAAGGAAGAAAATGCTTGCCCTTTTTCATGCAAATGATACAAACCTTTCAATGTAGAGCAAGACTTGCCCAAAATTTGAATCATCTCACTATACACTATAGTAATACACTTTGCATTAGAGCTTTTAAATTAAGAGTCTTATCACTAGGCTAATACCTCATTATTATAATACAAGTGTGAAGAAATTGGAAGGTACTCATTCCTCTATCACCAAAATTGTGCTTTCTACTTTAAGTTACAATAGAAATTTGTGCTTCCCATTCAAAGACACAATCAAGAACATGTGCTTCCTACTTGAAGTCAAGATACAAATTGTCACTCCCTACTTTTGAAAACATAATTAAGAAAATATGCTCCCTATTTGAAGTCACTTCACCATGTCTTTTTTCCCATACACTCATGCTTCCTACAATGAACCATGATTCATAACCTTGGCTTTAATACCAAGTGTAATGACATTACTGTAGAGAAGTAACACTTGACACCACTCTTAGTCTAAAAGTAGCTAAGTATTCTATAGTGGACTCAAGATAAACTATACCTCAATGATCATTTGCTTGTAAGCACAACATAAGTGCATACAATATGTTAGTCCAAAGGTTAGAGATTGATGAGCAGTGAGGTACCTCTATTCTCAACCATACAAATCATAAGCGTTTATGCATTATCTGGCCAAATTTCATAGATGGGACTAGTTGTGGCATCTAGATTGTTTTGCTTTGATCACAATTTGCTATCTTCCCACTTGGACTAGTGGTAGCTTTGTCACATATGGTGTAGTCCAAAGTGAGATGTATGATGTTTTCTAATTCTATGCTACTCCTAGTGATAAAAAGAAATAAATTGATTCACTAATGAATAATAAAAAATAAAGTCTAAGTTAGCCTATGGTAATGATATCCACTCTTAATTGTTTGTACATGTCTTGGACTTCATGGAGCTACTTCTGGGATCACCAAGTGATGGGACGTAATATCGCATGGGCCACGATATCGCTTATGCGATATCGCGTTCGCCGCAATATCGTAGTGCACCGTCTATAAATAAGAGGCAACTCTCCCTTGTTTCTCAATTCTAGGCCTAGACCATAGCGAAACTCTGGCAGATTTACCTCTCTAGAGATAGAATAATTTCCATGTGCCTACAATAGGAGCTCCAAAGTGAACGGATCTTTATTCGAGAAAATATTATACCTGAACACAAGTTTGTGTATGGAAATAAAGATGAACTTCTTGGATAAACCTTGCATTGCATGGAATAGGCTAAATAGGACTTTAATTATTGTTATTTATTGTTCATTTTTTAAATGCTTTCTTACTTAATTAAATCTCTCTCAACCCTTCTTTCCTAGTTAAGTGCATTCAGTACGACTACTTTGACCACGTGCGTTACACTTGGTAATCCCAACAACGAATAGCATTTAGTAAGCCCAAAGGTTGCATTGGTTCAGGGTGTGAACAATAAGTGAAAACGGATACTGATGCTAGGTTAATTAAGGCTTATTTATTTAGTTAAATTTAGTTAATTAGTCTCTTCAACCTTCAGCTCATCAGCATAGGAGATAAAACAGAAAAGATATAAAAATCACATACCTCAGACTTACTTAATCATACAACCATGACAAATACAAGTAAGTCTGGGAAGACAACAAACGATTAACCTTAAGTGTTCCATAAGGTGTGTAGGCACTTAGTCTGCGGAGTTCAACCAGATCACGTGTGTAACGCTCGTATTCGTATGGTTGAGCGTAGGGATACCTTGCCACTCATCATTGGCGCCATGGCCAGGGACTAAGTGTTTGTGCGCTAAGTAGAACATAGGAAATCACTCACATCGTTGGGAGCTTAAATGAACCCTTAGGGTTAATTAAACAAAAATTTAAATATGGTTAATTAGCACATCAAATAAGAAACAATGTCTTCTTCTTCTCATAAGAGTAGTTCACCACCTATGGATCATACAAGAAACAGTCAGCAGTCTAACATGCATAACCGAGAACCGCCAGTTCCTCAATAGTACCAGGTGGTATATACTCATCCCGATGAGTATATACCCGATTTTACTTTTATCCTCCATTAGGATGAATAACTGCGTTGGTGAGATTTACAAGGTAACATAGTGTTACCTCTAGATCAGGCAGTCCCTAATATGCTCCTTCATGCTCTTGCACAGATAGGCATGATGTAGCTATAAGTTGAATACGTTGTAGGAGATTTCGATACAAGGGATTACCATTCCATAGCAGCACAATGTTTAAGGGACTCATGGCAGGAGAGTTACCATACATCGATGAAGGGTAAAGGGGTCCTGCACATCCTAAGTGAAATTGGAGATGGTGAACCAGTTATAACAAGTTCTCTATCAAAAGATGTTCCCCCTCCTAATAATGGTGAGGAGGTGGGGTATCAGAACTTACGCTCCACGATTCATAACCCTGGTTCTGATACCCATGAACACCAAGTGTTCAATGAGGGAATACAAACAAAAGATAAGGATGGGAACTTGGATCATCATCATGATTAGGGTCATAACCATAAAAGAGAAGGTAAGAAACATCGTCATGGTGAAGGTTCCCCTTCTTCTTCTCCTTCATCACATCATTCACCCTCTCCTTCCACATCAGGACACAACCATAAAGAGCACAACAGTGAGGATAAGGGTAAGCAAAATGAGAGACCTTGACAAGAGAGTCGAGAGCAAGGATGAGGGCACTCTAGGCAGTCAAGGCATGAAAGAAGGAAAAGTAGGGAACAATGTAGGCATCATAGACATCATGAGAGAGATGATCATGATGAACCCCTACAAGGCACCAGAAAGATAGCCGAATCAAGAGACTAGACATTAATCATATTTCCCGATTTGAGGGAGGATACAACGCTGATCCACAAAATCACTTATAGGCATTTCATGATTCTTGCACCTTGCAAAATTATCGAAAAAGAGTGGCAAAAATTAAAGTTTTTTCTCAGCACATTCATCAAAGAAGCAGAAAGTTGGTACCAATCCTTAAAACTAGGAACTATTAGACGATGGAGTACAATGCTAGAGTTATTCAACGATAAATATCAAATGTACTCCAGAGTGTCCAACTTGCATAAATAGATCCAAGGATGGAAACAAGGTAATCATGAACCCTTGGATGCTACCATGGGCTGATATTATGCATTGCTACATCGTTGCCCAGGCCATGGCTATGCACAACAGGATCAAATCTACCACCTTGTAGATGGGCTAAGGTACAAAACTAGGAGAACCCTTGGGACATATGCCCAAGGGATATTATCTAAACTTAGATCCCATGAAATTCATCAATTGTTGGAGCAAGTAGCCAAAGAAGAGGGGGAGCTACGAAAATGAGAAAGCACGGAAGAGTACAACCGTAATCCTTCCCTCTGAAAGAGGGGAGTGAGATTATGCGATGAAGAGGATGAGTCACCACTCAAGGAGTTGGTGAATAGAAAAACCTTTACGCTCCAAAAGCTAACAACCGAAGTGTCGGCTAAGGTAGATGAAATATGGAGCTCCTTAGATAGTAAAATTGAAACTATCTTGAAAATCATAGAAGAGTCTAAGGAGGAACGAAGTAGTGATAAGGATAAGAAAAATAGGAGAGACTTAGACCCTGCACGTAACAAGGGTAAGGGAAAGATGACAACCACCGATGAGGTTGTGGATTCGGATACAAACAATGATGGTGGATGTGAGATCTACCAATATGACCATCCTAAGGGATTGATGAGCGACGAGATACCCCTACACTCAACTATACGAATACGAGCATAGCACGCACGATCCAGTCCAACTCTGCAGACTAAATGCCTACACGCCTCTTGGAACACTTAGGGTTAATTATTTGTTGTCTTCCTAGAATTACTTGTATTTGTTACAGTGTATGGTTAAGCAAGTCTAAGGTA
Source organism: Gnetum montanum (assembly GCA_015680685.1). NCBI lineage: Eukaryota > Viridiplantae > Streptophyta > Gnetopsida > Gnetales > Gnetaceae > Gnetum > Gnetum montanum. The sequence continues at coordinate 100,967 of MNCI01002708.1, read as the reverse complement.
TATGAACTTTATGGTTTTTATGTTTTATTTCTTCTACGCTAATAGGTAAAGGGTTGAGAAACTAAGTACTAACTCTAACTAATGCACTAAGTCTAAATTACCTAGCATCAGCATCCATTCCCACTTACCGTACATACCCTGAACCTATGCAACTATGACTACCAAATGCTAGTCATTGCTGGGATCACCACACATAACGCACATGCTCAAAGTGGTCATACTGAGGCACTTAACTAGCCTAAGTGTGATGAGCATCCGTTCCCACTTATCATACATACCCTGAACCTATGCAACTGTGACTACCAAATGCTAATCGTTGCTGGGATCACCACACGTAACGCACATGATCAAAGTGGTCATACTGAGGCACTTAACTAGCCTAAGCGTGATGAGCATCCATTCCTTGATTATCCGTACACATCCTTAAATGCTCATAATCAAGTCGTACTCATCCCGCATTACTAGGAGACAAGGGTGAGAGAGAATCTAATCATGTCCTTGATTATTTCCTTGATTATCTGTACACATTTGTAAATGCTCGTAATCAAGTCGTACTCATTCCGCATTACGAAAACAATAAATAACATGTAAGAAATAACATGTAATAAAATCCTATTCCATGCACTGCAAGGTTTATCTGGAAAGCTCATCTTTATTACTATACACAACTTGCGTTCAAGTACAATGTTGCTTGAATAAAGATCTGTTAACTTTGGGACTCCTACTATGAGCACATGGAAAATATTCTATCTCTGGAGGGATCAATCTACCAGAGTTTCCCTACTTCTAGCCTAGGATTATGAAACAAGGGGAAGCCGCCTCTTATTTATAGATATGATGGCGCACCATGATATCGCATACACGATATTGTAGGGGAAGATGCAATATCACGTACGTGATATCGTGAGGGATGCAATACGTGATATCACGGCCCATGCGATATCACGTACGCGATATCGTGAGGGATGTGATATGCGATATTGCAGCCCATGCGATATCGCGTCCCATCATAGCCCCATGACTAAATGAAAACTCATCCTCGAGTTCATTATAATAATATTGGGAAGGTATGGGATTATTGACTCAATGGAAACTAATGGGATCACATGTGAACGGAACATCATTACAAGACTCAACAACTGGTGTTCATGACAACAAGGATGAACACCTTATTACATTGACATCAGGCCTTAATTGGCAATTGAGAAAGAGAGAGAGAAAGAATTTTTGCTGATGCCAATGCCAAGATTGCGTCTTTCTTTGTCCATCCATAAGCGCATCATTGATCTCGCTCCTTGAATAGCTACTTCCATCACTGCTCCATTCCAAGTGCTCCCTCCAAATCTGGTCCGTTGTTGCATGATCATCATCTGCACACACAACATAGTTCTTGTATTAGCAAGGGTAGATGAATTATCATGTAATTGATACCTTACTTTGGTGTAAGTCTATTAGCTGGGTTGTGGTATGGCTGATTAAGGATCTAGGAATATATAAATGACAACTACCGAAGGTGCAGGGGTTAGGAGAAAATCAAAAAAATTGGGCCCTGTACCCCCATGACTAATCGTAAACCTTTGATAGCGATAGAATGAAGAAAGAATAAGAACAAGAAGATGGATAAAAAGAGACAAATAAGACATCAATGAAATAGATGTCAAGATGGAAATGAACAAAATAAAACTAATTGCAAAAATGTGAAGGGAAAGAAGTTAACTAGTGCACCAAATAGGAATGCCAATGGGTCCTCCCCAAAGCAGGGTCATGCCCTTAATGCTTTGACAATCCCACATTCAAAGAGTCCATAGGCTCTGGGAATGTCCTTTGGAATAAGAGTTAAAGTCTTAACCATGAGAATTTACCAAAAAGAAAATAATGCATCTACCAAAATATACACTAGTGATACAACTGTCAATGAGGTGAACAATGGAGAGAAGGATGGAGAGAAGAGAATGGAATGGAATCCCAAGAACAAGGTGGTGTACAGCCCCTTGTGTGTTTCATGATTAATGTGACTTGGCAAATCTCATTCCAACTCTGGCCTCAAACCAACCACATCTAGTGACTTCACATCAACGCACTTGGTCAAACCATCCACTTGAATAACAAAAATGCTTCTTCCAATAGCCACCACCATTCCAACGAAACAAAGGAGAGAATGGGAAGCGAGAAGGACCTTAGTTAGAGGGAACATTTTTGGTTCCATAACCAGTGCTTGTAGCCTAATTTTATTTCTTCTAAGGGGTGTGCTTTGAAGTCTCACTTTTCTTTGTTTTCTTTTTCTTTCTTTTTTTTGTGTTTTTTGTTTTTATGCATGAGAACCACACCATGCAAAGACTTGTTATTTTTATTGGCTCAGCTTCCAATAATTGGGTAACATCGGAATAGTAAGAAAACTCAAGAAGAAAACATCCAAGCATCTACGAGTATGGCCAACACAAATGCATCAAGTTCCCTTGAAGTCACACCCTTTTCAAACCTTGATTCCTTCCTTAGTTTGAGAAATACCCAGTCATTAGTTCGTTAAAGTTCTTAATTAGAAAGGGACTGTACATTTCCGAGCTAAGGGAGACCATAGAAACTAGTGGATGGATGGATGAAGTGGACTCATTTCTTGCCATATCAAAAGAACATACCTTAGTATCAACATCATAACTTTAAGGTAAAAACCAAACATTAGCAATCAATGAAAAACAGTTCATACCATCGGGAAGAACACTTATTAGGTGATGAACTTACATGGTGGATGACACACACGTACACACAAAAATTGGAAAAGTATAATGATGTTGTAAAACAAAAATAAGAAAAGTTAAAGAAATTTGTAAAATGGAAACATGTAAAACAAAAATATGTAAGATAAAAAAGTGTAAAACAAAAACGTAGCTCCTCATCACAGAATTTCACTCCCTTCTTTCGAAGGAAGGGATCACGGTTGTATTCTTCCACACTTTCCCTCTTACGTAGCTCACCTTCTTCTTGTGCTACTTGTTCTAACAAGCGATGTACTTCATGGGCTCTAAGTTGTGATAGACACCCTTGGGCATAAGTCCCAAGGGTTCTTCTCGTTTCATGCCTTAGCCCATCCACGATGTGGCGAAGTTGATCCCGCTAAGCATATCCATGGACCAGACTACGATGTAACAATGTGTAGTAGTGGGCCATGGCAGCATCCAAGGGTTCATAAGTACCTTGTTTCCAGCCTTGGATCTGCTTACACAAATTGGACACTTTGGAGTATGTCTGATATTTATTATTGAAGAGTTCTAGCATCGTACTCCACCTCCTGATGGTTTCCAGTTCTAAGGACTAGTACCAACTCTCTGCTTCTTTAGTGAGTGTCCTTGGGAACAACTTAACCTTTTGCCACTCATTTTCTATATTTTGCAAGGCACAGGCATCGTGGAATGCCTGTAAATGATGCTACAGATTAGCATTGTATCCCCCTTCCAAACTTGGGATATTATTCATGTCTAAACGCTTGATCCAACTGTCCTTTTGGTGCCTTGTTGGAATCCTAACAGCCTCTGTCATGTCAAGCATACTTCAGGTTACGAGTAGGGGCTCTTCATGATCATCTTTTTCATGATGCCTGTGATGTCTGCATGGTTCCCTACTCTCCCTACGTCCTTGCCCTTATCCTCTCTCTTGAATTTCTCATTGAGGTCTCTCGTCTTTCTTACCCTTATCCTCACCGTTACGTTCATGGTGGCTCTGCCTAGATGTGGAAGGAGAGGGTGAATGGTGAGATGAAGGGGAAGAAGAAGGGGAACCATCACCATGGCTATCTTTCTTACCTTCTCTTCTGCTGCTTCAGCCACAATCATTATGACGATCTAAGTGCCCATCCTTAGCATGAGTGGTTGTTCCTTCTGTGAGCAGTTGGCATTCACGGGGATTAGAACCAAGGTTATGTATCATTGATCATAGGTTCTGATGCCTAACCTCCTCACCATCGTGAGGAGGGGGAACATCATTTGCTAAAGAACTCATTATAAGGGGTTCCTCATCTCCTATTTCGCTAAGGATGTGTGGGGTGTTTCCCTTCAAAAGTGTATGTTGTCCCTCCTGCCTTAAGTCCCTCATACATTGCACTTCTATGGGATGATAATTCTTTATATCAAATTCTTCCACAACGTATTCAGCAAATAATTTTGTCATGCCTACCTGTGCTAAAGCATGGAAGAGCATGTTAGGGATTGATCGATCTAGGGGTAACACGATGTTACGTTGTAGATCTCTCTATTGCAGCTGTTTGTCTTGATGGAGGATAAAGGTAAATTCAGGAAGATACTCATGGGGATGAGTATAGACTATCTTGTATTATTTAGGACTTGGCTGATTTTGGTTATCTGTTTTATGTTACCGACTATCTCTAGTATTAGTCCTAGGTAGTGAATTACTTTTGTGAGAAGAAGATATTTTTATTGGTGTGCTATTTCACCATTATAAAATTTTTCTGTTAATTAACCCGAAGGTTCATTTAGATTTGAGTGATATCCTTTATGTTCTATTCGACGCACAAACACTTAGTCCCCGGAAATGACCCCAATGATGAGTGGCAAGATACCCCTACACTCAACCATACGAATACGAGTGTAGAATGCACAATCTGGTCGAACTNGAGTGGCAAGATACCCCTACACTCAACCATACGAATATGAGTGTAGAATGCACAATCTGGTCGAACACCGCAAACTAAATGCCTACAGACCTCTTGGAACACTTAGGGTTAAGTATTCGTTATCTTCCCAGACTTACTTGTATTTGTCACGATGTATGATTAAGTAAGTCTAAGGTATATGATTTTTATGTTTTTTATGTTTTATGTCTTCTATGCTAACAGGTAAAGGGTTGAGAAACTAAGTACTAACTCTAACTAATGCACTAAGTCTAAATTACCTAGCATCAGCATCCGTTCCCACTTACTGTACACACCCTGAACCTATGCAACTGCGGCTACCAAACGCTAATCGTTGCTGGGATCACCACACATAACGCACGCACTCGAAGTGGTCGTACTGAGGTACTTAATTAGCCTAAGCATGATGAGCATCCATTTCTTGATTATTCGTACACATCCTTAAATGCTTGTAATCAAGTCGTACTCATCCCGTGTTACTAGGAGACAAGGGTGAGAGAGAATCTAATCGTAATGAGCATCCGTTCCTTGATTATCCGTACACATCCGTAAATGCTCATAATCAAGTTGTACTCATTCCATGTTACAAAAACAATAAATAACATGTAATAAAATCCTATTCCATGCACTGCAAGGTTTATCCGGAAAGCTCGTCTTTATTGCCGTACACAACTTGCGTTCAAGTATAATGTTGCTCGAATAAAGATCCATTCACTTTGGGACTCCTACTACGGGCACATGGAAATTATTCTATCTCTGGAGTGATCAATCTACCAGAGTTTCCCTACTTCTATCCTAGGATTATGAAATAAGGGGAAGCCACCTCTTATTTATAAATATGATGGCGCACCGCAATATGGCATACGTGATATCGTAGGGGAAGACACGATATCGCGTACGCGATATCACGGCCAATGCAATATCGCGTCTCATTAGGGATGTTGCCCAATAATCTCACATCTACAGGAGTCTAGGGTGTATGCACTCAACCCAAGACTTAATAAACGGCAGGCACCCCGAAGGTTACCTTATCCCCAAGGTAACCCAAGACAGTTCCACCAACCGTTAACATACTATCCAAGTGGAACTCTATCACAACCTATCAACCAACACTAGTAGTGGCAATACCCACAGTCATGGAGGATGCCACTGGCTAAACAACAATACCCTTACCAGCAACCATACCCATATGGATACTATGTGTAGTAGCCAGTTTTTCCAAGTGACTCTATGGGTCACACAACCCCACGACGTCACTACCCAGTTCGGGAATATTTTCAGACTCCCCCTCCTGGAAGGGATACTCCACATGTATACCATCCTCCAAATCCATCCACACCTCTTATGTTGGTAGCTCCACCACCAACCACTCCAAAAATGCCAAGGTTATTTCCCGCTCAACCACAATAACCTAATGTCACGAGGGCTTCCAATCCTCAATTCTTAGTTGGTCCTGACAATCTTATACCGAAAAGACCTTTCTTCAGAACCAACAATCCAACTAAGCCCTCACCCTCTCAAGTGGTTGAACATCTAAACACCTCCGTACCAAATAAGATTTTGGGACCCCCTTCAAACCAAAAATTGCACCCAATGCATACAGTTATGTTAACACATATCGTTACTAATTGGATTAAGGTAGGCCACTTTTCCAAGAATCTCTCTGATCTTGGAAGCCCCCTAATTTATCTCCAAGTCACTAGGAATGAACCTCATAAGGCTCTTCTTGACTCAGGTTCCAGAGTCAACTTAATCTCACAAGAATTGTATAAAACCTGGAACCTCCCTCCACTCAAGAAGATCAATATTTGCTTAGAGCTAGCTGACCACTCCATCACTGTTCCTTTAGGATAGGTTGAGGACATTGTTACCACCGTGGGTGGTTGGTCATACCCAGCTGATTTCCTGGTGATCCAAATAAACAATGAAAAAGGGGACTTCCTGATAATAATGGGAAGGGCATGGTTGAGTACAATAGATGCACGCCTAGGAATTTGCAATATTTCCTTAGAAATATCCAGGAAAAATACTTTTGGAAAGATTGAGAAAAAGAAAGTTCCATGCATCGCATATAGTGACACAAGGTGCCATTGCGTGCAGAAATCATGGGTGATGTGAAGTTTAACATTGCTTGCATGCAACCGAAGTGCATAAGACATTGACATACAAAAGTGCCTATATGCAGCAACCACATGATAGAAAGACACCCAGTAGCTGATGGCTAATCAAGAGAGCAACTCAATAACATGCATGGAACTGACTGAGGGGATAAATAGTCCTTACGTTGAGAGCATAGACGCACTAGAGCAAGTTCATTGCCAACTTATAGCCCTTAACTTTGAAAATATTAACTAGGGGAAGTTGGAGATTCCTGAGGAATTTAGACAAGAGCCCCTAAATCTAAAACCATTGCCCACCAATTTGGAATACATGACCCTTGAAAACGGAAAACCAGTAATTATCAACGCAAAACTTGTCCTCAAGCATAAAGAAAGCCTATTGAAAGTAATAAATAAATGGTCAAAGGCCTTTGCCTGGTCATATCTTGAGTTAACTAGAATAGACCCTAGGATATGCCAGCATAGGATTTACACAGACCCCTCCATGAAACCTCAAAAGCAACCACAGAGACAATTGAACCCGAAGTTGAAGCAAGTCGTAAAAGAAGAGATAGAATAGCTCCTCAAGGCCAAGTTCCTATATCCCATTGCTAATAGTGAATGGGTTAGTCCTCTAGTAATCATGCCTAAGAAGGGAGGCAAATGGAGGGTATGTATAGATTTTAGGCTATTCAACATGGCAACATTCAAAGATCATTTTCCATTGTCGTTCATCGACCAAGTCTTGGACACTATAGCGAGGCATCGCTATTATAGTTTTCTGGATGGGTATAGTGGATATAATCAAATATGAATAGCACTAGAATATGAAGCCAAAACAATGTTCGCCAATCCTTGGGGGACATTCACATATAAGAAAATGCCATTTGGCAATGCCCCCACCACGTTCCAACGTTTAGTCCTAAGCATATTTCAACAACAGATAGGAAATGGAGTGGAAGTCTTTATGGACAACTTATCCACTTATGGGACAAGCTTTGATCAAGCCCTGGACCGGTTAGAGCAAGTGTTGAAATGATGCGTTGAAACCAACCTAAAGCTCAATTGGTAGAAAAACCATTTGATGGTTCAAGAGGGCATAGTATTGGGGCATAAGATTTTACAATCAAGAATAGAGGTAGACCTAGAAAAAGTTAAGGTTATCCAAGGAATCACTCGAAAACCAGAAACAGTAAAAGATATTCGATCATTCCTTGGACACACTGGCTACTACAGGAGATTCATTGAGAACTTCTCCAAGATTGCCAAACCGTTAGTAGAATTAACAAAAAAAGATGCATCCTTTGAATGGACCAAGGAATGTGAACGAGCATTCCAAATGCTAAAACAAAGGCTTGTGGAAACCCCTATTCTACAAGCCCCCGAATGGTCCAGATCATTTCATATAATGACTGATGCATCTAATTATGCCTTAGGAGCCGTACTAACACAGTTAGATGAACAAAAACACCCTTATTACATCCATTGTATGAGTAAGAGTATTGCTGGTGCACAACTCAACTACACAACTACAGAAAAGGAATTAATGGCTGTAGTGTTTGCACTAGACAAATTTAGGCACTATGTGTTGGGCTACAAAGTGTACATTCATACAGATCATAGTGCAATTCTATTCCTTATGAACAAGCCAACGGTTAGCCCTTGTATTATACGTTGGTTGGTAATCCTTCAGGAGTTCGATTTAATGATAGTAGATCGAAAGGGCACCAAGAACGTAGTTGCCAATCATTTATCTCGGTTGTGTTGGGATAAAAAAGAGGATGAATATGCCATATCTGATCATTGTCCTAACGAAACCCTCTTTGTTGGTGTAGTGAGTAACCAACCCATGGGAACCAATTGGTATAGTAGCATTCTTACTTATCTCCTTTCCCAACAAACACCATAGGGGTTGGACTTTAGGAAGAAGCAACAATTTCTTTACAAAACCAAGTACTTCATGGAAATCAAGGTGCAACTCTATAAAGTCTATACTAATGGCTTGGTTTGATGGTGTGTGCTTGATGAGAATCAATTAAGAGTTCTCCAGGATGCTTATGAGGGTCCCTGTGGGGGCCACTATGTAGGAAGACGAACGGCCATTAAGATCCTGCTTGCAGGATATTACTGGCCAATGCTATTTTGGGATGCCTATTAATTTATCCAATCCTATGAGCACTGTCAATGGGATGGTGGAATAACTACTAGAATAGAGGATCCACAACAATGGATTCAACCTTTGGAACCCTTCGACATTTGGGGAATAGATTTTATGGGGCCCATTACACTGATGTCCAATGGGAAAGCTTATATCATTGTTGTTGTTGACTATTTAACCAAATTAGTTGAAGTAGCTACTGTAACAGATTGCACATCATCTACAGTTGCACGATTTGTACAACAACAAATTGTAAATAGGTTTGTTGTGCCACGTGCACTCATCTCTGATAATGGAACACATTTTATGGGTGCAACCTTTCGCAAGTTAATGCAACACTTAGGGGTTGAACATAAATTGACCACACCTTATCACCCCTAAGCTAATGGCCAAACTGAGGTCACTAATCAGGAGATTACAAGAATATTAATGAGAACAATTAGCAAATTTAGGTGAGATTGGAGCACGAAACTAAACGATGCTCTCTAGGCATACCACTCCACTTGGAAACTCCCTATAGGCTACTCTCCCTACGAGTTGGTGTATGGAAAATTCCCAAAACTTGCAATTCAAACTAAACTCCATACACTATCCATGGCATGTTACCTCCACCTTGATCTTGATCTAGCACAAAAACAAAGATTGGCATCTATAAACGTGCTAGACGAGAATCGATTGATTGCCTTGTCATCAACCTTTCCCTCGGGAGCCATGACAATATACAAGCTTGAAATCCCTAATAAGAGATTACTCATCAATGTGCAACAAAAAAAACCTTTCCATGAACTAAGAATAGCCAGTGCAAATTACACCTCTAATAGTGCACAACCATTCTCATTATCTTAGATCTCTCCCTTTCCATTCATTCATGGGGGAGATAGCCACCTATGCTAATCATTCAGGGCCCTCAATTCTTTTTAACTTTTTATTTTACACATATTTGTTTTACACATTTTTTTTTACATATTTTTATCTTACACATTTTTATTTTGCACATTTTTTTTTTACAAAATCTTTTAGCTTTTCTTGTTTTTGTTTTACAACATCGTTATACTTTTTTATTTCTTGTGTGTGTGTGTGTGTTATCCATCTTGTCAAGTTGTCATTTAATAAGTGTTCTTCATGATGGTATGAACTATTTTTCTATTGATTGCTAATGTTTGGTTTTTACCTTTAAGTTATGATGTTAATACTAAGGTATGGTTCTTTTGATATGACAGGCAATGAGTCCACATCATCTGTGCATCCACAAATCTCTATGGTCTCTCTTGGCTTGGAACTATACAGTCCCCTTCTTCAAATAATAAAAACTATAACAAATTGGTGATAGGGTATTTCTCAAACTGGGGAAGGACTCAAGGATTGAAAAGGGTGTGACTTCAAGGGAACTTGGTGCATTTGTGTTGGCCATTCTCTTGGGTGCTTGGATGTTTTCTTCTTGAGTTTTCCCCCATTCCAACATTGCTCCATTATCGGGAAGCTGAGTTGATAAAAATAAAAAGTCTTTGCATGGTGTAGTTCTCACGTATAAATACATAAAAACAAAAAAAAAGTGAGAATTCAAAGCACACCCCTTAGACAAAATAATCCCTTAGGCTACAAGCACTAGTTATGGAACTCAAAATAAAAATGTTCCCTCTAACTAAGGCCCTTCCTCGCTTCCTATCTCATTTTTCACTTCGTCAGAATGGTGGTGGCTCTTTGGAGAAGGCATTCTTATTACTTCGGGAGGATGGATTAGCCGAATGTATTAATGCGAAGTCACTGGATGTGGTTTGTTTGAGGCCAGATTTGGAATGGGAGTTGCTAAGTCACATTAATCATAAAATACACAAGGGGCTATACATTACCTTATCCTTGAGATTCCCTTCCATCCTCTTCTTTCTATCATTCTTTCTACACTGTTCACCTCATTGCCAATTGTATCATTAGTGTATATTGTGGTTGACGCATCGTTTTCTTTTTGGTAAATTCTTGTGGTTAAGACTTTAACTCTTGTTCTGAATGACATTCCTAGAGCCTACGGACTCTTTGAATGTGGGTTTGTCAGGGCATTAAGGGCATAAGCCTACTTTGGGGAGGACCCCACTAGCTTTCCTCTTTGGTGCATTAGTTAATTTCTTTCCCTTAAACATTTTTTCAATCAACCCTCTTTTTTTCAATCCCATCTTGACATCCATTTCATCAACGTTATAGTTGTCTCTTTTTTTTCATCTTTCTTGTTCTTTATTATTTTCTTCCATTCTATCGCTACAGGAGGTTTGCTCTTAGTCATGGGGGTCTTGACCCAATTTCTTCAATTTTCTCCTAACCCCTACACCTTCAGTAGTCACAAATATTATATCTTCAGATCCGCAATCAGCCATACCACAACTCAGCCAATAGACCTTTTACTGAAGCAAGGTATCAATTGCATTGAGATTCATTTACCCTTGCTAATATAAGATTGTGTTGTGTGTGTAGATGGCAATCATACAACAATAGATTGGATTTGGAGGGAACACTTGGAATGGATTGGTGCTGAAGTAGCTATGCAAGAAACGAAATGGATGGCATGCTTACAGATCAATAACAAAAGGCTTAATCTTGGTGTTGAAAGCAACAAACTTCTTCTCTTTCTCTCTTCTTTCTCAGCTGCCAAATAAGGCCTGATGTCAAATGTATAAGGTGTTCACTCTTGTTGTCATGAACACAGTTTTTTCATGTCTTGTAATGATGATCTGTTCACATGTCATCCCATTCACCATTAATTTCATTTCAATCAATAATCCCATACCTTCCCAATATTTTGTAAGGAACTTGAGAATAAGTTTTTATTTAGTCATGGGGGTATGATGGGACGCGATATCGCATGGGCCGCGATATCACGTACACGATATCTCGGTGCATCGNTTGGATAAACCTTGTAGTGCATGGACTAAGCTAAATAGGAATTTAATTATTATTATTTATTATTCACCATTTAAATGCTTTATTAGTTAATTAAATCTCTCTCAACCCTTCTCCCATAGTTAAGTGCATTCAGTACGACCAGTTCGAGCACGTGCGTTACGCTTGGTAATCCCAGCAACGAATAGCGTTTGGTAAGCCCAAAGGTTGCATTGGTTCAGGGTGTAAACGGTAAGTGGAAACGGATACTGATGCTAGGTTAATTAAGGCTTAGTTAGTTAGTTAAAGTTAGTTAATTAGTCTCTTCATCCTTCACCTCATTAGCATAGGAGATAAAATAGAAAAGATATAAAAATCACATACCTTAGACTTACTTAACCATACAATTGTGACAAATACAAGTCTAGGAAGACAACGAACGATCAACCTTAAGTGTTCCATAAGGCGTGTAGGCACTTAGTTTGCAGAGTTTGACCGGATCGTGCATGTAACGCTCGTATTCGTATGGTTGAGTGTAGGGGTACCTTGCCACTCATCACCAAGTATACGTCACTGGTTGTGCCAAAAGATACACCTTTGGGTAACCAAGTATTTACACTTAAACACTTGTGATTAAGGCGTACACATTCTAGTTAATAACAAGAAGAGTAAATAACAATAAATGGAAATGTTTAACTAAATAAAGCATTAAATAATTAAAATAACAATATTTATCTAAGTGGATGTTGTAATGATGAAAGTAATCTCAATATTTATTGCTAATCATGTAACATGTCCAAGTACGTCACACTCGAACAAAGGTGTCATACAATTACAAACACCACACTGCAAGCATGCATTGGGAATAACAAACTTTAAAGAAAAGAAGTTGAAAACTAACTTGAAAACTAAAAACTAACTATTTCTAAGATGTCTCACTCAAAGCCCCAAGTGTAGTATTTATAGGTAAGGTCCAAATAAGGCAATGTTGGGTATTCGATGTTACTTATTAGCCCTGATGTTGGATACATGATGTCGAACTCCCGACATCACGTATTCGATGTCCAAGCCTATCAAATCACAACTCATCATACCCCCATGACTAAATGAAAACTTGTCCTTGAGTTAAACAAAAATGAAGAATAAGTTCTTTATGAAATATTGGGTAGGTATGGGATTATTGACTAGCTCAAATAAGGGACAAAAATAACTAACTCTTCACATGCTGTAGTAATGTAGTACAAAAATGGAACACATTATTACAAAATAAAATCAAAAACAAGACTAGGAAGCTCATGTGGTGCTCAGAGGTGGTGGCTCTTCCATTGGTCACTTAGGTCAGGCTGCAAGTGGTGGCTTGAAGGTGCTTGCAATTTTTCCTCCTCTATCCTTAGGTCATGCACCATCCAAGCTGTTGTGCCGATGTGTGTTGGCACTAGTACATCCCAAGGACATGGTAGTTGTGGAAACATTTGATTTTCCTTGAACTACCATCATTCCTCCTTGAAGGCCCTAGCTTTATCCTTTAGCTCATGAGAGTTTGTCAATCTTCGAGCTAGGTTCGAGGCTAGATCATTTTGTCCTTGGTAGCTAGCTTTGACCACCTCTAATTTTGAGTTTACCACTTGTAAATTTTACAAAGCATACTTCCAATCCACAAACTCCTTCTCACACAGTGTGTAGGTGGTTGCCACTTGCTTTTCCAACTTGCTTTTTGAATGACTTGTTGATAACATGGCAAGGTTAGCATATCTGAGGTTAGCCAACACCATGTATTCCTTCAAATCTTCTATCTGTAGGTCCTTATTTTTAACTTCTTCTTGGTGGACAATGGCATAACTATCCAAAATGGCTTTCCATTCATAATTTTGTACTACCAAGGAGCTAATGTGGGCCTTGGCCATCTTGATTTTCTTCTCATTAATTTCCTTATACATGCCAATGTGGTCACAGAAGTGTTCTTTTAGCTTTTCATGTTTCTTGGCCTTGTTCTACCATGTACTGATCTCAATTGCTATCTTTTGGTGAATAGAACTTACCTTCTCCATAGAGAGGATTATATTTTCTCAAGCCAATTTACTCATATCTTGGTTAACCCTCACCAGTTATTCTCTTAATTGGTGGACACTCTCTTCTAAGATGTTCTTTTGCTTCTCCGCTATGGTCAATTGGGCATTCTCATTAGTGAGTTGTTTATTTTCTTCTTGAGCAGTGATCAATGTCTTTTTATGAACATGAGGTTACACATCTGTAGTGGAGGAATTCCATACTATCATCTCCTTTTCTTGCTCTGCAACTACTCTCTCCTTTTTTAGCTTGGTAAGCTCCTCTATCCAAAACTACTCTAGTTGGTCTAGTGTAATGAAACAGGCAAGATCCTGTCATTCAGTGTGCAAGGTAGCCAACTTTTCTTGCAACCTTTGCACCTTAGCTTCTACATGTTCTACCTTGACCTCAGCCATGGCCAACTTCCCTTTTTTAGTGATGAGGTTTGATTGTTCCATAGTGAAATCGCTGGGAATGTTGAATAGAGTGGTCATTACTTGACCTATCTGCAGCAAATGATCAAGTACATCCTCATGCACTACAAGAGTCATTAATGTCCTAGTCAGCATTTATGCATCCTTTGTCCCTACTAGATTGGTCAGAGACACAACAAGAACATTCAATGATTCCTTGATGTGATCAATGATCACCTTTGCTATGTCCACTGCATCCTTATGTTGTAGCACCATGACTATGGTGCCTTCTCCAGTTTCCAAAGTGACTTAAAAGAATGCCACATTCCTAGAGATCTAACATGACCATTGAGATCCCCCTCCTCCTGATTGAATCGAGATCTCTCCCCTTGTTAGATTGGCTGATACGGTGGGCCATTTAGCATCATCCATAACCCAGAAGAGATTGGTCTCATCCTTGCTCCCCCAACTAACGGTCTCAGTGATTCTTTGTAGGTGACTCATTAATGATCTATAATCTTAAGGTAGTGGCAGCTGACCTTATGCTTGCGGGCACTACTTAGGCTCTTGTTGTGTTTTAGTTCTTGGTTCTATCTCCTTTTTAGTTTCTTGCTCCTCACTAGAATATTTTCTTGGTGCTACAATTTTGAGGAGCTTTGCAAAGGAGGCGTGTTGAGCCTTCTGAAGGATATTATTAGTATATCCTAAGATTCTTATGTGTTTGCACAACTTTTTGATCAGACAAGGGAACGAAAGTGTTGATCTCCCTGATTTTGTTTCTTCGAACTACCATTGAATCTCTATGAAATAGTATTAGAGAAGGTTAATTGAAATTTTTTCCATTAAAATGGTGCTTCCCCTAGCTTCATAAGTGGAAATGTAATTGAGCCCTTTGATGAAAAACAAGTGGTATGTCCCAATTTTGAAGTAAGTTCTCTCTTCCAAGGTCATCTCATGCTATGATTTATCTTCTTTGCTATATGCCTACTTCAACCATAGTCTCTTCATTTTGGGGTTGGATTTGGTGGACAGGTGAGCAACCTTGATTCCTTCATTGCGTAGGTTGAGAGTTGTTGCTATGTCTCTAATTGCATAAGAGACATTCACCCTGTAGATATTTACAATGATACCTTTTGGTGAATAGCATGTACCTTCTCCATAGAGAGGATTCTATTTTCTTAGGCCAATTTACTCATATCTTGGTTGACCCTCACTAGTTATTCTCTTAACTAGTGGACACTCTCTTCTAAGATGTTCTTTTACTTCTCTGCTATGGTCAATTGGGCATTCTCATTAGCGAGTTGCTTGTTTTCTTCTTGAACAGTGATCAATGCCTTTTTATACACATGATTTTGCACATCAGCAGTGGAGGAATTCCATACTGTCATCTCCTTTTCTTGCTCTGCAACTACTCTCTCCTTTTCTAGCTTGGTAAGCTCCTCTATCCAAAACTACTCTAGTTGATGTAGTGTAATGAAACAGGCAAGATCCCATCATTCAGTGTGCAAGGTAGCCAACTTTTCTTGCAATCTTTGCATCTTAGATTCTGCATGTTCTACCTTGACCTTAGCCATGGCCAACTTTCCTTTTGTAGTGATGAGGTTTGATTGTGCCACAGTGAAATCGCTGGGAATGTCAAATAAAGTGGTCATCACTTGACCTATCCACAACAAATGATCAAGTACATCCTCATGCACTACAGGAGTCATTGAGGTCCTAGTTAACATTTATGCATCTTTTGTCCCTGCCAGATTGGTTGGAGACATAACAGGAACATTCAATGATTCCTTGATGTGATCAATGATCACCTTTGCTGCGTCCACTGCATCCTTGTGTTGTAGCACCACAACTATGATGCCTTCTCCAGTTTCCAAAGTGACTTAAAAGGATGCAACATTCCTAGAGATTTGGCATGAACATTGAGATCCCCCTCCTCCTGATTGAATCAAGATCTCTCCCCTTGTTGGATGGACTGATACAGTGGACCATTTAGCATCATCCATAACAAAAAAGAGATTGGTCTCATCCTTGCTGCCCCAACTGATGGTCTCAATGATTCTTTGCAGATGACTCATTGATGATCAATAATCTTAAGGTAGTAGCAGTTGAGCTTATTCTTATTGGCACTACTCAAGCTCTTGTTGTGTTTTAGTTCTTGCTTCTATCTCCTTTTTAGTTTCTTGCTCCTCACTAGAATCTTTTCTTGGTGCTACAACTTTGAGGAGCTTTGCAAAGGAGGCGTACTGAGCCTTCTGAAGGATATCATTGGTATATCCTCAGATTCTTGTGTGTTTGCACAACTTTTTGATCAGACAAGGGAACAAAAGTGTTAATCTCCCTGATTTTGTTTCTTCGAACCACCATTGAATCTCTATGAAATAATATTGGAGAAGGTTAACTAAAAATTTTCCCATTAAAATGGTGCTTCCCCTAGCTTCATAAGTGGAAATGCGATTGAGCCCTTTGATGGAAAACAAGTGGTATGTCCCAATCTTGAATTAAGTTCTCTCTTCTAGGGTCATCTCATGGTATGAATTATCTTCTTTGCTGTATGCCTACTTCAGCCATAGTCTCTTCATTTTGGGGTTGGATTTGGTGGATAGGTGAGCAACCTTGACCCCTTCATTGGGTAGGTTGAGAGTTGTTGCTATGCCTCTGATTGCATAAGAGACATTCACCTCATAGATATTTACAATGATACCTTCATTCTTATTGTGACAGAATTGATAGACTTCCCCCAGGTACCATTCACCGCTATCAATTAGGATCAACCACAATGGGGACACTTTGAGTTACATCCATACCACTTCTAGGGAAAATTCCATGAACAGGCCAAAGTTCATTTCCATAATGATTGAGGCCAATGTGGACTTTTTCAAAATGGTAGCAAGGCAGTTAGGGGACAATGTGAGATGTTGTCCCTATTCAGGAGCTGGTACTTCTACCACCTCACCTTGGGCAAATTGCCTAGTAGCAAGGGCCTCTTGATGGATGTTGAAAGATTGGGCCTCCTGTTTAGCATGTTTCACTTATTCTCCTTGCTAACTATGGCCACCACATGGATGCTTAGCGACTCTTTATGAGGATTCACCCTGAGCACCTCTTTTTAGAGCCATCTACAATCAAGTGAAAACTAAGTGTTACCAAGGTTATGTTTATTATCCTCAATTAATTTGTACCTTACTCACAACCTTAGTTCATTAAGCTCATTATGCATCTGATTGCAAGGTTAGGAAAATTTTCAAGAAAAAATCCCCCAAAAAGTATCTCTATCTCTTCCTATGACCCATCGCAACTAGTTCCTTTTTCATTATATGTGGCTTAAAATAATGGTTATAGGCTTGAGGGTTAGAGAAATTGGACATCTAGCATTATCGTTAATGATTTTTCATTATAAGTCCTACAGTTCTTAACATCCTTACCCTTAGAATACCTTCCATGTGATAATGAATTTTAATGAATCAGCACAAGGCTTGCATGCAAGCACCCTCCACGACTAAGCTAAACACTCTAGGTTTAGATAGATTTAAATGGGATGGAAATTGGAGCATTAAAGAGCTAGATATCATAAGTGAAAGATGGAGGCATAGAGCTCTAAGTCACGAGAAAAAAATGTAACAACTCCTCTAATAACAAATGAGAGAAATGAAGTTCATATTATGTAGGGGTCAACTATATATACTTTTTTCAGACCCAATGTTGGGTACACAATGTCGAAGTCCAAAAATTCTATTTTTTATGGGTCAAAGGATATGCAAACTAAAGGTCTAGGTTTTATTGGAAGGTTGAAAGTTAATTTTGTAGTTTGGGTAAGTGGAAAATTAAGTGGAGGTACCGAAAGTAGGATAAGGTGATGTCGTCAATGGTAAAAGTATGAGAATGAGCAAGAAAAAGGGCGTTGAAAGCTTGATTGTAGGATAGACTATGTTCATGATAAGGGAAACAATAAAATAAAATAATTGGAGTGCATGGAAGGTGAAAAATGATGTGGTCCTATTAAATAAGTACAAATCACAAAAGTTACACAAGTGGGTCCTCCCCAAAGAAGGTTCTAGCCTATGATGCCCTTGTGGAACCACACCTCTAATGTCCATAGGTACTAGAGAGGTTGAATGCAACACATACCTATGAAACAAAACACACATGTTAAAATTACCAAATTTAGATAATTACTCCATGTTACACAAAACCACAAGTTATGAACATTCAGACAACGAGGTGAGATGGACCAAAGAAGGGATTGCAAAAATCAGGACATGAGGTGTTGTACCCTGGTCATAATGAAGCCTTGTGCATTATTAATGGCTAAATAATCATGTCCTTCTTTCCATGATTTAAACCAAGGCCAAACCACCTTTTAGTAACACCACATTGTTTCATCCCATCGATAGACAATCATAAGACTATCAAAGTTGCAAGGAGTAACATCACTTGGTGTTTTGTCCAAGGGGAAAGCATTATTATGGCACAATTATTGGTTTTTTTTTTGGTTTTGTGAAGTTTCCAACCTTTAGGCATGGGTACATGTCTTTCTAGTGGGACCCACAAAAGTTTATTCAGTGCCGGTGAAAGCTTCTCTTACTTCCATTTTTTGTTAGATCTACAAGGATATGGTTACAATATCATCAAGATGATAGAACATACAAAAGTAGTCATAAAGAATCCACAAATCCTTTTGATGTCACACCCTTTACATTTTATCTTGGTTTTGCACTCTTCCATCCAGACACAATGATTATGAAGTTATTTAGAGTTTGGATGACGAAAAATATTACCATTATGACCAGAGCAAGAACCTCTTATTAATGGAATGGGTGAATGGATGTCACAATCTCAATGTCTAAATAATCGGTCCCTTATGACTCAACAACATAGAGAAAAAACATTACCTTAATGGGCAACATGATCAATAGCAAGATTACATACAAGAAAAATTAAAACAACAACAAGAAAAAGTAGAAAAAATAGGAAAATGATAAAAAAATTATAAAATAAAAAGATAAAAAGCACTTAAAAATCCTAAAGATTAGAATGGGGGGAAACCCCCATGACTAAACATTTGGTCATAGCTAGGATTAATAAGTGGATGAAAAATATCCATGCATGCATGAAACATTGGAAACACTTCATGCCCCAACCATTGGGTGGCTATTGGTGGTGTGGTGGCTGGGTAGAAAAATTGTTGGTCACACACCTAATTGTTGTATGTATGGTGGGTCAGGATATGAGGTGTGTTAAAGTTATGGATGACTAACCCACTATTGCACCCTTGAGTATGAGATGTTATGCATGGATTCATTTATCTTCCCATGTTTGTAGATTCATTAGTTGGATGTGGGATTGGAGTACAGACAAATGGTGGCCCTTGTGTCTAGTCAGAGGATGTTGGTTTAGACAAGGAAGGTGATACACTAGATTGGCCTTGTGTTGGCTCAAATGATGTGATGGGTCCATGCATAGTTTTACTTAGCTTACGGCCTTTTCTCTAGAAGGGATGTTTTCGGCTTTATGGTTGGGACCCATTGGTGTCAACATGTCTTTGCACATTTGTAGCACAAGTAGCATTCGTTTGTTGATATTGTGGTGCAAAACCTTCCTAAGTTGCTAGTGATGGCATATAAGGAGGTGGATGATGAGAATATCAAGGGTAAGTTGAATGGTAAGAAGTGTGAGGTGGTGATCCTTTAGGGGATGTCATGTGTTGATGGTACTCAAGAGAGTGGTAGTGGTGATTTGAAGTGGAGGATGCTGAATTGGTTGGAGAAATAGGATGTTGAACATAATATCTATGAGGTTTCTATAGATATGGCTGATTTGGTGGTGGCCTCCCCCATGACTGTGGTTGTTGTCACTATGGTTGAGAATGTTGAGGTTGGTAATAAGTTCCACTAGGATGGTATGGTCAGTTGTGGGACTGTCTAAAATTACCTTGCAGGAGAGAAAGTCTCTCGAGAATGTGCTTTTGCACAACTTTCAGATTTAAGGCACCTGCCCAATACTCCTGTAGATGCAACAATATGTGGCATTTGCCCTTTGGATGCTCATATATGCATAGGTCACATCCATCATCTTCGTCTATGGTGGAGTCTTTAGCCTCACTTTCGTTAGCCCCTTTTCTTATCTATAGAAAGTTGTTCCTAACTATTTCTTAGTTTTGTGCCCTCTGTTTATTATGTTCATCAGGCATATATTGCATAATCTTCTCTACAATTGTCTCAATAAGGGTTATGATGTTTTAATTTATCCATTTAGACATCCTATTGAATTTTTCTTCTAGATCATCAATAAACTCCTTTATTGGCAAAGTTTGTTGTGGGATCACCTTATCAAATGTAGTTTCATTTCCCTTACCATAAATTTGGACCTTCTTTGATTGAAGAGTTGGATCCCATTGATGTTTTTCGATAGTTTTCCATTTACACATTTCTACTTCTTTTTTTCCATACACTCTATGAGCTCTTTGATCTGATGGGCTTGGCACTTGTGTAATTGCCTTGGGGCATACATCCCAAGGGTTGCCCTTGTTTCATTACAAAGCCCATCTATGATGTGGTAAAGTTGCTCTTCCTTGGAGAAACCATGGCCTAGGCATTGATTTAGTAAGGCATAATATATATCTAAGGCCATGTCCAAGGGTTCATGTTGTTCTTGTTTTCACTCTTGGATTTGTCTCCTTAGATTGGACACTCTTTTATAGGTTTGGTATCTCTCGTTGAAAATTTTTATCATTGTAGACCATCATTGGATTGAATTTGGTTTCAATGATTGATACCACACTTTGGCTCTATCAATTAGTGTCCTAGCAAAGAGCTTAAGCTTTTGTCATCCACTTTTAATGTTATAGTTAGCATAGGCATCATGGAAGGCTTGTAAATGATGTTGCAAATCTAAATCATAGCCTCCTGCAAATTTCAGAATATTATTCATGTCAAGCTTAGGTAGTCAAATCTTTTTGTGATGCCTACGAGATATCTTAATGGCCTCTGGGATATGCATTAGGCTCTTAGTGGATAATAAGGGTTCATCATCATCAAACAGATTGTAAGGGAAGTTCCTATATTCATGGTGTCCTCTTGACTCTTCCTATGGGTTCAATTTCAATTTTTAGTCTGACCCTTTAATGGAGCTCTATCTCCATACCTATGTTCATCTTCATTAGAACTAGACATTGAAGGGAAAGAGGAAGATGAGGAACTAGAAGAGTTGCCATGGCTTCTATGGTGTTCCCTAGGATCCCTTAATTTATTGTTTCTAGGTTTTAAGGAGGTCTTAGGCCTTAAGCCCTTCCCTAGTTTAGGACTTAGATCATCTCCTCCAATATTATCTACCTTAGGTGAATGTAGTCTTTGAGTGTCGTTAGGGTGGTCATGATCATAAGTGATGAGTGGCAAGGTACCCCTACACTCAACCATACAAATACAAGTGTTTTCACGTGTGATCCAGTCAAACTCCACAGACAGACTAGTTGTGGCACCTAGACAGTTATCCTTAGGTCGCAGTTTGCTGTCTTCCCACCTAGACTAGTATTATATTTGTCACGTATGGTTTAGTTCAAAGCTATATGTATGATGTGTTCCTAATCTAACGCTACTCTTGAAGGTAATGGAAAGTAATATTAACTAATCTAGAAGGAAAGGGTAAGAGAGAATCTAAACTAGCCTAAGTGCGATGAGCATCCATTCCTTGATTATCACTACACATGTTGGACCTTGTGCACAACTACCATTGGGATTACCAAGTGCAGATCCTAGGTACGCTACTGGGTTACCAAGTAGTCATACTTAAATGCTCGTAATCAAGTCATACTCATTCCGCATTTTAACATGAGTTTAAGGGTGAGAGAGACTAATTAGGAAAGCAGTAAATAACAATTAAGTAAATAAATAAACAAAGTAAATGCTGTAATGATGAAGTAATCTTGATATTTATTTTTGATCATGTGCGTGTCCAAATATGTCACACTCAAATAAAGGATGTCGTACAATTACATTCACCACAGTGCTGGCATACACTGGAAAATAATCTATCTCTAGAGGGATCAAACTACCAGAGTCTAGCTACAGTCTAACCTAAGTTGTGAAACAAGAGAGAGCCGCCTCTTATTTATAGACATTGCAGCGGGCTGTGATATCATGTACACAATATTGTAGGGAAAGATGCGATATTGTGGCAAACGCGATATCGTGGCAAATGCGATATTGCGGCAGACGCGATATCGCATCCCATCATACCCCCATGACTGAATAAAAACACATCCTCAAGCTACAGTGATTACACAATGGATAGGTATGGGATTATTAGATGGAAAAAGAAACGGGATGATGCTGCAGTGTGGGAAGAAAACAAAATAAAGACACAACACACAGAATGTGCTACAACTACAAAAATTTGGAACTCATGTAGTTCCTGGTGGCGGTGGCTCCTCCATTGGTGCCTTCCCTTTGTCTTGTGCTGTAGGCTTTGAGGCTTGATGGCATTGAAGTATGGCCTAGAGCTTCTCCTCTTTGATCCAAGTGTCTTGTGCCATCCATGCTAATGTTCCAATGTTTGATGGAGTCAGCACCTCCCACAGACAGGGTAGTTGCGGGAACATTTGATTAGCCTTGACATACCAAGCCGCGAACACCTATCATTCCTCCTCATAGGCTCTAGCTTTGTTCTTGTATTCGTGAAGGTGCATTAACCNTAGGCTCTAGCTTTGTTCTTGTATTCGTGAAGGTGCATTAGCCATCAAGCCAAGTCTGTTGTGACATCTTTCTGTCCCTGGTAGCTAGCTTTTACCACCTCAAGTTCAAAATTTGCAACATCCAATTTCTCTACCAGCTTCTTGCACTCTACAAATTCTGCTTCGTATTGGATGTGGGTGGAAGCTACCTGTTGCTCGAGATCTGACCTCGGGTGCCCTGCTATTAACATGGTAAGGTTGGCATATCTAAGGTTTGCCAACTCCATGTACTCTGTCAAGTCTTGAATCTGTAGGCCCCGATTTTTAACTTCTGCTTGGTGGGCAAGGCATATGTGTCCAATATGGACCGCCAGTCAGTGTGTTGAGCATTGATAGTGTTGATTTGGGCATTGGCCATATGGATTTCCTTTTTAAGGATCTGTTTATACATTCCCACCTAATCACGAAAATGCTCCTTCAGCTTCTCATGTCGTTTAGTCTCATTCTGCCATGTGCTTATCTCAATCATTGACTTTTGATGAATAGCACGTACCTCCTCCATTGAGAGAGTTCGATTTTCTCTGGCTAAACAACTTATGTCTCGGTTAACCTAGATGAATTATTCTCGTAATTGATGAAAGTATTCATCGAGAACATTATTTTGCTTTTCTACAGTGATCAACCGAAGATTGTCTGCAACCAGCTACTTGTTTTCTTCTTGTAAGGCCTTGAGTGCCTTAAGATGTGCATGAGTTTGCGCCTATGCTATAGAGGCATCCCAAACAACCTTCTCTTTCTCATCAGCCATCCTTTTATTCTCCTCTATTAATTTGGTTAGCTGCTCAGTTCTAAATTTTTCTAGCTAGTCTACGAGAACAAATTGCAGAGGGTCTCGCTATGCTTCTTGTAAGGCCACGAGCTGCTCTTGTAGTTTTTGCACTTCAAATTTAGCATGCTCGGTCCTTACCTCTATTAAGACCAGCTTCCCCTTTTTGGAAATGAGGTCTAACTAAATTGCTGTAACATCCTGAGGGATGTTAAACAGGGACGTCAGAACTTGCCCTGTTTGTAGTAATCGATCAAGTGCATCCTCATGTTCCGTAGGAGTCATTGAGGTTCTGGCTAAGGTTTGAGCATCCCATGCTCTTGTGAGAGCTTCCAGTGGCACAACAGGTACGTTGAAGGATTCTTTGATGTGGTCTACGACCACTTCCATAACTCCCGTGGCATTTTGGTGTTGCATGACCACCACGGTGGCCCCTTTAACAATCTCTAACTACACTTGGAAAGATGCCATGTTTCCTAAGATCTGTTGTGACCATTTACTTTTCCCTCCTCCTGTGTAGATGGATACTTCCCCCCTTGTGCGATCCAATGAAACTATAGGCTGAATAGCATCACTGATAATGTAGAAGAGTTTTGCGTCATCATGACTTCCCCCAACTAACCGTTTCAGCAATGGCCCTAAGATGGCTCATCGACGGTCTGTAGTCTTATGGTGGTGGCGGCTGATCTTGACCTATGCTAGGCCTTGCTTCTTATTTTTGGCTGGGACCTATAACTGGAGGTTGACTAGGTCATGCAAGTTGAGTTACAGTTGGCCCAGCCATCTATTCTTCTTCTTCTTCTGGTCCCAGCTCTTTGCCAGTGCTCTTTTTGGGAGCTAGTGCCTTAAGCAATTTAGCATATGAAGTAGTTTGGGCTTTCCAGAGGACATCATTGATGTATCCCTGAATACCAACACATCGACAAAGCTTTCTGATAAGACAAGGAAAAGGCAACGCCATCTTCCCTATCTTTCATTCTTCGAACCGCCTTAGGATCTCTGTCAAATATAGATGGGGTAGGTTAGCGTTAACCTTTCCCATCAACACTACACATCCTCTAGCCACATACGTCGATATTCTTTTTAAGCCCTTTGTGAGGAAGTGGTGATAAGTTCCAATTTTGAAGTAAAGCCTCTCTTCCGTTGTCAATTCACCAAATGCTTTATCTCTACCATAAGTCTTCTCCAACCAATCCTTTCACACATCAGGGTCTGAATGGGTGGATAACTGAGCAACCTAGGGCCCTGTATTTGGAAGGTTTAACACTTTCAAAATGGCCTGTGTAGAGAAGTCAACTGTCGCACCACAAATATTAATAGTGGTGTCTTGCTCTCTATTGTGCCAAAATTGGTACATCTCTCCTAGGTACCAGGCACCGCTTTTAGAGAGGATAGGCCATAATGGGGATCCTTTGAGGTGATCCCTAATGGCCTCAAGAGTGAAGTCTGCAAATGATTCAAAGTTTAATTCCACAATCACTGTAGTGAATGTGGACTTCTCGTGGATGGCCTGAACGCAATCTTAGGGCAACGTGAGTTATTGTCTCAATTTAGGCGCTACAACAGCTCCTCCTTTTGCTTGCCCGGACCATCCGGTAGGAGGTTCATCTTGATGAATGCTGAATGATTACTCCTCCTGTTCTACATGTTGTTCGGAAAAATCTTGTCTTCCACCTCTCCAAGATCATTTCTTTCCACCTTATGCAGGACCCTCCTATTGTCCACGTTTCGGGGCCATCTGTAATCACACGGGCCAAGCGTTAGTAAGGTTGTTTTTGAAGTCAAGTTATACCTTACTACTTATCTTTATTAATGATCTTATGTTGTCACGTGTGATAGTGCTCGAAAGTTTGTAATAATGAGTCTTGTGATGTAGGTGGTTACCATTTTAGTTTCCCGGTATACCTAAGGGTTAAATGATTTGTAGGCACAATTATTCTAAGTGTTAAAGTTAATTACCCTAGATGATGTCCTTTAGGCGATGATAAATTTTAAAAAATTTAGGCACTTTTCGGTAAGTGTCCTTCCCCCACGACTAAGCTGAACACTCTAGGTTCAAGCAGGTTCAAACGGAATTAAAATCGGAGTACCAGCAAGTGAGATATAGTGAGAAAAGCAAGGGTCATGCAATTGCAAGTCGCAGAGAAAAATTTCAAAATCTCCCCCCGTGTGAATGGCAAAATGATGCTAAGTGTTGTCGCGGGGGGGGGGGGGGGGGGGGGGGGGGGGGGGACCTATTTATAGGCAGCAGGGACGCGATATCGTGTATGGTACATCGCGTATGCGATATCACATCCCTAGTGACGTGAGACACCATGAAAATACCAACTTTTAAAAAATATTTTCTTGAAATTAACATTGGAAATGAAGGACATTGGCTATGATTAAGCTGTTTTAGGGCAATTTCATGAATTCGAGAGGCACCATTAATGAGGACAGTGTGGATTTTATCAATAAAACCTTGGGTGGTAAGAAAAAGGTTATGTGATGGTACATCAGAACGTTGAAATTCAGAGGGATAATAGTAGGAAAAGAATGTTATGAAAAATTATGTTAAGGGTAAGAAGTGGTGTGTGTGAGCTATATCATAAGTGAAGATTACAAAAGATTACACAAGTGGGTCCTCCCCAAAGCAGGTTCCAACCTATAATGCCCTTGTGTAACCACACTTAAAGTGTCCGTGGGCACTAGAAGGGTTAAATGTAATCCACACTAACTCCACAAAACACACACATGTAAATATCACTGAATGAGATGAAAATTCTAAGCTACATGGGACATGAGCTACAATTACACGAATAGTGAGATGAGACGAACTATAGAAAGGGATCGTAGAGATTGGGACATGAGGTAACTAACCCAGGGCATAGTGAATTATGCATGTAAAGCATGATTAAGGTGTCATTAACCCGTCGTTCCAAGATCAGGACCAAGTCCATTCCTCTAATCAGTGACATTGCATTGTTTCATCCCATGATGAGAAACTATGAGAGTACCAAAACAACAAGGTGTATGATCACTTGGCATTTTGTGCAAGGGAGGAGTGATTTTTGTTTTTTGGCACTTTGTTTTCTTCTTCTTCTTCTTCTTTTATTTTTTTTTACTTTTTCCTTCTTCTTCTTTTTTGAATATTAAATCCAAAGAAGCCGCCAACCTTAAGGCATGGGTGCATGTCTTTCCAGTGGGACCCCTTAGAACAACATTTGATTTTTGAGTGCCTGTTTGATTACTCTTACTCCCATTTTTCATTAGATCTACAAGGATCTTAGTACAACCACATTGCATGATAACTCCCACAGACGTCACCAAAGAGAATCCACAAGTCCCGTTGATGTCACACCCTAATCATTCCCTCTTGGTCCATCCTTCTTCATTCTGGGTATAATGAATCAAAAAATTAATTTTAAGTTTTAAAATGTCAAGAATATCACTATACCCTCAAACAGAACCTCTTATTTGTAGAGTGGATGAGTGGGTGTAATGGGCTCACTATCCAAATAACCACTCACTCAAGACTTAGTAACATAGAACACACCTCAACCAATGATCCACATGAGTGTTTTATTTGTAAATGAGATTACTTATAAAAAACATAAAAAGACAAAAAATACTAAAAAGATAAAAAGATAAAACAAAAAGTTAAAAAAAATGAAAAACTGAAAAACAAAAAGTTGTAAAATCAAAGAAAATGAAAAATATTTATTAATCCTGTTTACTATTAGAAGGAGGGATATCCTTCATAGCTAAATGGTTAAGGACGGCAAGGATTAATAAATGATGATGGGGATCCTTGCATGTTGGAAATATTTGGGTTCGGTCATATTTACCCCATCAAGTTTCACACACTTGATTATAATGAGCATAGTGGGGCAATTTATACAATGTAGTTCCCGAATAACAAGTTGACCCACTATGATATTTGGGACCATTAGATGGTATGCAAGGATTGGGATGATGCCTCCCTTGGTTGTGTTCATTGGGCCGTATGGTTGTTGGAGTGTTAGATGGTGGCCTTGGTGAAGTAACATGAGGCATCGGGTTCGAAGGTAAGGGTGCATCACAGTGTTGAGCTTGTGCTGAGTTGGAGGGTGCAGTGGCCTTGGAATTATGTTGTCCCTTCTTACGGCCATGTTTTAAGAAAGGACGCTTTTGATGTTGAGGAGGCTTTTCACTGCTATTAGTAGTAGTAGCAGAAGTGTCATTCATGGGTTGTTGTTGTGGTGCAAGCAACTTAGGAACAATTGGTGGCGATGTAGAAGG
The DNA here is from genome assembly GCA_015680685.1 of Gnetum montanum. Classification (NCBI taxonomy): domain Eukaryota; kingdom Viridiplantae; phylum Streptophyta; class Gnetopsida; order Gnetales; family Gnetaceae; genus Gnetum; species Gnetum montanum. The sequence goes on along the minus strand of MNCI01002708.1, from coordinate 72,990 downwards.
AGGAAAAGGATAAGAATGCTAAAAGTTAGGAGGAGTGTAAGGTGCACAAGGCAGTGGTTGTGTTGAAGGCATGGGCTGATAGTACGGTGGAGAATAGTAATGTGGTGAGATAGAGTATGGTGGTCCAGTTGGAGAAACAGGATGTTGAACTTGATAAGAGTTTAGATTTGGATAATATGAAGGGTGCCTCCAGTGTAAGGATGGTTTCCCCCACAATTGGGATTGTTGCCACTGTGATCGAACATAGTATCTCTGTACAAACTCTGGATGTAACGTGTTTCCCCAATGCTCATGTAAATGTAACAAGATTGGGCATTGGCCCTTGGGGTGATCGTACAGGCAAATGTTGCATTCATACATATGATCAGTAGTTGAGCTCTTATTTTCCTTATCCCTTCTTTCCGATTGTCTAATGTTTTGTCCTGCTTCTTGGGTTGTTAAAACTCTATCTCCAATTATATCAATAAATTCTCCACACTTTTGATACGTCCATTCCAACATCTTATTGATCTTTACCTCAGCTTCTTCTAATGTTTGTTGTATTGGCAAAGATGATTCTTTTTCCTTGTGATAAGTCAATTTCTCCTTTTTATGATCATGGACCTTTGTTAAGTTGAGATTTTGGTCTCGTTGATGTTTTTCAACACTCTTCCATCTAGCCAATTCTCCTTCTTCTTTTGCTACTCACTTAATAAGCCCTTGGATTTGATGGGTTCATAGTTCATATAGTTGACCTTGGGCATACATTCCTAAGGTCTCTCTTGTTTCATTATGCAGCCCATCAATGATATGATACATTAGCCTTTCCTTAGAAAACCCATGACCTGGATAGTTGTTTAATAGTGCATAATATCTTTCTAAGGCCATGTCCAAGGGTTCATGTTGTGCTTGTTTCTATCCTTGGATTTGTTTCCTCAAGGCTGACACTCTTGCATAGGTTTGATATTTTTTGTTAAAGACTTCTACACTTGTTAACCAATGTCATATTGAATTTGGTTTTAGCGATCTATACCATACTTTTGCTTGGTCAACGAGTGTCATAGGAAAGAGCTTAAGTTTTTTCCAACCGTTATCAATGTTGTTCCATGCACAAGCATCGTAGAAGGCTTGTAAATGTTGATGCGGATCTAAGTCATAGCCTCCTAAAAAAGTAGGAAAGATGTTTAAATCGAGCCTGGGTAGGCGGCTCTCTTTACGATGCCTACGGGAGATTCGAACAACCTCTTGTATTTGCATTAAGCTTGTAGTGGCCAATAGGGGTTCATCGTCATCCTGTAAGTTATGTTTTCATGCATTGGGATGACATTGCTTTTGTTTATGTTTATAAGAAACCCCCACTTTAGGTTATATACTCCAACCTTCATCATCATATAGTGTGTTGGTTCTCCAATGAACTTCCTCACTAAGTGTGGCATTATTGTAATCTTGTAGGAGAGGCATTGTTGTGAAGTTGTGTGTGAATTTGTATGACCTTTTATAATTATTTCTTTCTAAAAGATATATCGTTAAGTCCTTTACAGCGACTTTGTATGATATAACTAATCTAGATAACTAGCACCATCCCCGGCAATGGCGCCAATGATGAGTGGTGAGGTACCCCTACACTCAACCATACGAATACGAGCATTTTCATGTGTAATCCAATTGAACTCCATAGACAGACTAGTTGTGGCACCTAGACAGTTATCCTTAGGTCGCAGTTTGCTATCTTCCCACCTGGACTAGTATTTTATTTGTTACGTATGGTTTAGTCTAGAGTGAGGTGTATGATGTGTTCCTAATCTAATGCTACTCCTAAAGGTAATGGAAAGTAATATTAACTAATCTAGGAGGAAAGGGTAAGAGAGAATCTAAACTAGCCTAAGTGCGATGAGCATCTGTTCCTTGATTATCTGTACACATCTTAGACCTCGTGCATGACTACCACTAGGATTACCAAGCGCAGATCCTAGGTACGCTACTGGGTTACTAAGTAGTCACACTTAAATGCTCGTAATCAAGTTGTATTCATTCCACGTTTTAACATGAGTTTAAGGGTGAGAGAGACTAATTAGGAAAACAATAAATAACAATTAAGTAAATAAATAAACAAAGTAAATGCTACAATGATGAAGTAATCTCGATTTTTATTTCCGGTCATGTGCGTGTCCAAGTACGTCACATTCAAATAAAGGATGTCGTACAATTACATTCACCACACTGTGGGCATACATTGGAAAATAATCTATCTCTGGAGGGATCAAATTGCCAGAGTCTAGCTACAATCTAACCTAAGTTGTGAAACAAGGGAGAGCTGCCTCTTATTTATAGACATTGCGATGGGCTGTGATATTGTGTACACAATATCGCAGGGAAAGATGCGATATAGCAGTAGACGCGATATCGCGTCCCATGCGATATTGTGTCCCATCAATAAGAAACCCCTCCATAAGGTTTATCACTCCAAACTTCTTCATCGTATATTTCGTTAGTTCTCCAATGAATGTGTTTGCTATATAGTGCATTATCATTACCGTGTAGGAGAGACATTGTTCTTGGTTTATGGTGTGTGTGTGAGTTAATAGCTTTTGAAAGATATATCATTAATTCCTTTACAATGATCTTGGATAATATAACTAATCTAGATAATTAGCACCATCCATGGCAATGGGGCCAATGATGAGCGGTGAGGTACCCCTATACTCAACTATACAAATCACAAGCGTTCACGCATGATCTGGTTGAATTTTGTGGATGGAACTAGTTGTGGCATTTAGATTGTTATGCTTTGATCGTAGTTTGTTGTCTTCCCACCTGGACTAGTGGTAGCTTTGTCATGTATGGTTTAGTCCAAAGTGAGGTGTATGATGTTTCCTAATTCTATGCTACTCCTAGTGACGCAAAGAGATAAATTGATTAACTAATGAATAATGAAAAATAAAGTCTAAGTTAGCCTATGGTGATGATATTTACTCTTAATCATCTGTACACATCTTGGACTTCATGGAGCTACTTCTAAGATTACCAAGTGTACGTCACTAGTTGTGCCAAACGATACACCTCTGGGTGACCAAATATTTACACTTAGACACTTGTGATTAAGGCGTACACATTCTGCTTGACAATAGGAAGAGTAAATAACAATAAATGGAAATGTTTAACTATAGAAAGAATTAAATAATTAAAACAACAATATTAATTTAAGTGGATGCTGCAATGATGGAAGTAATCTCGATCTTTATTGCTAGTCATGTAACATGTCCAAGCACATCACACTCAAACAAAGGTGTTGTATGATTACAAACATCACACTGTGAGCATGCACTGGGAACAACAAGCTTTAATGAAGAGAAACTAAAAATTAACTTGAAAATTGAAAACTATCTATTTCTAAGATGTCTCACTTGGAACCCCAAGTGCAGTATTTATAGGCAAGGTCCAGATTAGGCTATGTTGGGTATCCAATGCTACTTATTAGCCCTGATGTCAGAGATGTGACATTGGGACTCCAACATTGTGTATTCGATGTTCGAGCCCATCAAATCACAACTCATTAGGAATATAGTAAGTATGCCTTCAATAATCATATAAGTAGATGATGTTGGCTTGATCTCCACTATTGTCGAAGATATGCAAAATATGTTGAACATTATTATGATGATATGGGGTACAAGAAATACCTATTATAACTTCTAATTTGAAGGTACTAATGTGCAAATAGTAGATTCTTTTAAATATTTGGGTCTCCTTTATATGGACAATTACATGTAGGGGAAGTGCATTAATAAATAGCAAGAGGTTTCAAGGCTTTGTCCCCTTTCAAAAACAAATGCAAGGATTTAGGACTATTAGGTTGGAAGGTCAAAAAACAAAATTTTAAACTATCCTCTATCCTTTTGTATTGTATGGATGTGTTGTTTGGAGACCTGGACTTAGTGCTAAACTTTGGAAAGATATTGAAAAACTGCAAAAAACATTTCTTTTGAGTTAAAAGCAAAGATGCAAACACCTTACGCAATGTTATTATCTGAATGTGATTTATTACCTTTTGAAGTAGAAGCCTTGTGCCAATTCATTACTCATACTCGTAGCTTGCATATCTCAAAGTAAGCCAAATTCTTTAAAGTAATTCTTAAGGATTTACGAAATTGTGGTTGGTATTATTAGGGGATGCAATGGTTAAGAAAATGAAATATAACAACATCCTAAGCATATTTGCCAACTAGTGAGACAAAAGGTTTTAACACAAATGTGATGTAACATGAAAGGCAAGAGAATTTTATTTACATTCTATGAAATCTAATAAACTAAATGTAAAAGGTTACGGTCTGTGAGGAGTTATTTCCATCAAAGTATTGGAGTGCTTGGCTTAAGTTCTCATCACATTTTTATGCCTGTAAGATCGCATTATCAATTCTATGTCGCGAAATCGCCAACAACGCCATAATCTGCCCTTGAACGAGCTGCAACTCGCCAAATAGGTTGCAATCGTGGACAGAATTAAGGTCTATGCTGGTACCAAAATTCTCCACTCGTTTTTCTTTTTGTTTTTATTTTGGTCATTTTCTTTTCTGGCTCGTTTTTCCGCCGTGTGTGAGAATTTTGTGCTGATTTCGGTTTAATGCAGAAACCGCACTGCAATTGGAAGCTTTGGTTGGCGATCTGGAAGACGCCGTCTCAGACATGCCAGAAAGGGCTCGAGTTCCAGTGATTCAGCGGTCAGTCAGTATCATTGTTTATCTGCTTTGGCTTTTCCTTGGAACAGTCTGCGCAGGAGCATTCTTGTTTTTAGATCATTTGTTGCGGTATCCACTTTGCAGCATGGATTTATGTTCCTTGGCCACTGGGAAAGTAGGTGATGGTCTTTTACTTGTTTGGCACTCTTTCAGAACATTAGAATTGCCACATCGCTTAGTTTGCAAATTGCGCTCCTATATCTTGGCCTCTGGCTTCTTGCATTTCCAGGCTTCTGTTTTGTGAATTTTTACTTTGAAGTTTGGAATTTTTGTTAATGGCTACAGCATTGTGATGTTTCGATTTTTTTACGAGTTTGGTACTAGATAGTTATTGTAAGTGTGTGGCCGCAAAATGTAAGCATTTCTTGCGCAAGAATGTCTCTATGCTAAGCTTAGATATGCCATTTAGGGGTGGGCGTTTGCTGCTGGCTCTTGTCTGTTAAGGATAAAATGTTGCTATGCTAAAATTTGAGATGCTCTCAGGTACGAGTGTTTGTTGCTGGCTATTTTCTATGGACACATCGCGTTGCAGTGTTGAAACATAGCAAAAAGATTGGAAAATAACATTGGAGACACAGGAAAAAGTTTGGAAAGTAATGTTGGAGACATTCCAAAAGACCTCCAACTGGTTGGCAAGTAAAGTTTTGATATTCCCTTTGATATCAATTTTTCTCAATATTACAGGCATTTTTATTTTTATTCCGTTCTTTCTGGTTTTTATGTTACGAATACTGCAGCAAACTCATTCAAATTTCAGTTTCAAGTTAAAGANGTTACGAATACTGCAGCAAACTCGTTCAAATTTCAGTTTCAAGTTAAAGAAGATGGGCATTAGATAGCTTCATAGTTGATGATTTTATGGTAAACCAGTGGATAGGAATAGCATATTAGCGTAGCAATGAATAAATAATAGGACCCAAGGACACGGCATATCCTTTAAAGAATTCATTAATCATTACTCACTGTACTCAGTAGTCAAGGGCATAGGATTTATTGCAAAATTCTTGTCAGCAATGGCAACATAGCATTTAATAATTAAGTCATAAATTGATATTACGAATTTTTTACAGGAGACTGGATTTGAGTTAGTACTCTACCCATCTCTAGTTATTAGATGATAGTGTACTTTTAGTGGTTTAAGGTTCAGAACCTTATTTTGAGTGTTCATACAAACTATCACAAGATTTTCTTGTACTCTTTACATGATGTTAGACAAGCTAAAAAATTGTTTCATAGAAGAAAAGTTCATTTCTCTATTTGTTTCTTATTTTTGATATTTTGGAAGTTTGGTGGGTTTGATGTTTAATTCTGATTTTATTGTCTAAAATTTTCACACTATGGTCGGCATGACCATTTCGTAAGATTTGCTTCTCTTTACAGCTTTTTTTAAAATGGTTGCTTTCCTAGAATTTGGAAAAAATGTGTTACAAAACTCACTTCATGGAGCTTTGAATCAAATGTGTATTTCAGCATTGATTTATACATTACCATTTTTCTAAGTCCAGTTGTAGCTTTGCTGATGTACTAAATTGAGTTTCAGTTTTAAGTTGGATAATCTCTGTATTTTCTTTTAATGAGTGAATAACAGACCGTTTCCCAAATAACTGTTTTTCAGCAAACCACACCTAAAAAAATGCTAATTAGTCAATGCAATGCTCCATTGACATTATGATGTCAGAGGTTTCACATAAAGAAAACATATGCTAAAATGTGGGTTTCTCAATCAATTTAGAGCCAAGGTAAAAGGAATTCTGAAACTGGTGTGGTCCAGTAGGTTTCAGAAACCATACACATATGCATGCATATTTGTCCTACTGGCCAATGAAATGATGTCCATGGCTTCATATTAACAATCAATATCAAACCCAATGACATTAATGTGGCTTCAGCTTTTTGAGAATTTAAACACATAAATCACATGAAAGTTACCACCTACCTATACTCTAAATCAAGCTAAATGCTGGATCTTTATACATAAGCCCAGTGACATCATGGTTTTTTGTTTATTTTTGGAAATTGCAAAAAAGATATTATTAATACTAAAACTTATAGTATAGCTAGAATATAACAGCAATCTTAGATTGATAGTGAATATTGCCATCTTATTGGCTTTGACCACTACTTATGAAATTTGAAATGTGAATTACAAATTTCTGTGATATGAGTACTAATCCAATGCCACAGCTATATATTTTTTAACAAGTAAAAAATAATATATTAATAAATAAGATTTGAACTACAGTGAGATTGATCTTGGGATCCTGATGATCAACCAAGATGTTAGGATCAAATTTTTATTAAAATAATCATCTCTGGTCACGAGTCTAATCTTATCTTTAGAAAAACCTCTCATATAACAAAACCTTTCATATAACAAACTTGCTTAATAACCATCCGAGTACAAGGACTTCATGTAATGTCAAAGTGTAACTTCTTAGATATAGTAAAACCAGGCTAAAAATGCAGTAAACTATAAGATTAAGAAAGCAGTCAGAAAGTTACTAGATTATATATCTCTGTGTTGGGTTATCTGATATCTAAAATACTTTAATGTTTATTAATAAATGAAGGTTGCGGCATCTCGAAGTGTGATTGTAGGCATTACAATTCTGGAGACACTGGTGACTATCATTTTATTTCATATTGAATGATACAAACTTACGTGCTATATTTATCATTATTTGTGTACGTCAAAGGGGAAACTAGAAATGCAGTCTAGTTTATGAAAAAGCATCTATCCTGAAATTCTTATTTATATTATTTGTTATTTACTAATCATAAACATCAAGCCCAAGCCCAACTTTTGCAAGCAGTAACTTAAGTGCTTGACACTTCTATGCATGAGTGTATTGTTACATATGAGTAATACTGAATTCATAGTGTTGAGACTTTTCTAGCTCAAAAACAATGGAGTTACATAAACACTTGTCATGTTCAGCAGATCAGTCAAGAGATTACTGAGCTAGTTTATGCTGGGAATGTTTGTTATTGTCTTGAGGTCAGTTATGATGACACTCTGTATGTAGGAGAGGGTTGATGATGGATATAATTCCTCTCTTCGGTCTTTGCTTTTGGGAGTTATCAATTGATATCTAACATGTAAACTTCAATTTGATTGTTGGTCATTTGATGATGTGATTGGGATTGGTCTTATTTGAACCTAAGCTTTAGGGATTTAGGTTGTCTGGGTTTCTATACGTATCTGTATTCCAAGAGAGTTTATGTTGATATTATTTATGATGTTCACTGTATATTCTGATTTTTTTTTCTCTTTTAGCAGTAGAGCTTTGACCTGATTTTCAAATTTATTCAGGTTTGGTCCTACATGACATGGACGTTCCTATTTTAGTGTTTGCCCACCCCCTAACAAGTTAACCCTGCAGCTTTAGTTTGTTATATATCACTTTATTTTTTAATTTTTTGAGTTATTGTTCTGTCTCAGCAATGTACCCTGATGATCCTTATCCTAGTATTGCAATATTTAAACCGCATAATAGGTGGTTTGGCTGCAAAAACCAGTTACTTACATGATCCAATTTCTTTGCATGTTAGGGATTAAATTTGTATTGAATGGGTTCTCACCATGTTAGAGCAGGGACAGAGAGCTAGCTGCACATGACACGAGGAGTGCATATGTGGTCTTTATCTACAAAATAGCATAAAAGATGAAGGAACATATTTTCCTGAAATGCTTTAAAACAAATGCCATTGCAGATAATTGGAATATAAGCGTCCATTATTTAGTTTAATTATTTAAACTACCATCGTATACATTGGGTCATTTTATCGATGAAACATTCCAATGCCTTAGAAGATACATTTCTCAGGTACAACAGATGTATTAAGATCTTATATGGACATGATAAAAATTTGGTTTTAGTTTCTGTAATTGCCTGCATGTTTCCACTGTTTTAGGTAATCTTCTGATTTTGTCTTTGAAAAAATTATGTTGTATAGCTTGCTTTGACTTCTTTATAGCTTATCTGCAGTGCCACAAACCTGATACGTTATTACTGGATGATGTTTACGAATTGATTATGGATTCAAATATTGATAAAGCATCTCTCATTGAACATTATTATAACTTAAATTTGCAATGGTTTAGCCATTTTACCTTTAGTGCAGTAGTTGTTGCTCTATAATTTGTTAAATTTATATGGTTAAACTGGTCTAAAGTTGCGTGATCCTCTTTGATTATTCCCATTGAAGATGATTGATGGATAACGAAAAACTTTAAAGCACTGGAACACAATTTACGTACACTTTTGTTGATTGAGAGAAACTTAAGCAGTTAATTCATGATATAAATAGTTACATATGGTTCTAATTGATTTGTTTTTCAGAGAATTATTGTTTGATATATAAAAAATAAATCACTGCCACTTGCAGATATATGATTTTCATCCTGCATGATCGGAACAATATTTGAAAGGAATAGCAACATTCATGATGTCACAGATTTTATGCAATCTGAATTTTTTTTTAATATTGCACTATTTCTACTCGGAATATAACATTAATACTGTGTAGCAAGTATCAAAGGAAATTGATATATTGCACTTTTTATGGCTGTTGATTTAAGGGTGGACTGAGCAATAGCAACTGTTAGGCCATTGGCTGTCACACACCACTGCACACTATTGAACTCTCTGGGATGGCCACCATCTTTGGTAACCTTGGATCATTCAACTGAAAGACAAAACAGAAAGGACAAAAGCTTCTAAACATTTATTTGGACATCATTCTAGGAGCACGGAAAAAATTATTTCTAGCTTTTTAGGTTTGTGTATCTTGCAATCAGTTCACCTGCACCGCAAAGCATGCCAATTTGGGAAGTTAAGAGTAGTAAAGATTATTTAACATCTAAAATTAGGGTAGACAAGTATAAGCTAGGTGTCTGGGAAATGCTTTGGAGCATAGAAGAGTTAGTTTCACAGATTGAAAGTCGTGCTAAATACCATTTTTCAAGATGGACAGAAACGCCGGAATTTATTTTTGCTTTAATATACAGTCATTCAGGAATATGTTGATGTTATAGATGATGCATGCCAGCCCCTTTTGTCAAGGCTCTTGGGATACAGTGCAAGGGAAGAATGGGTTTCTGCCATGGTATCAATGACTTCAAAGTATCTTTCAGAATCCGTGTTTCCTAATTTGGTGGCATCTTTAGCTGAAGAAACATCTGTTCAGGTTCAGAGGTCTTGGCTTAATGTAATTGATCTTATTATTGAATTTGATGAAAAAAATGCATGTGCGTGCAGTAAGATCAGGTGTTGCGTCATCTGCGTCAGAAGATACAGACACTTTGAACCTTTCAGTTAATATGTTGGACCCTCGCGTATACTGTATGTCTGTATTTTGTGATCAAGCTAGCTGGGTGAAGCTTTGGGCTGGAACGGAGCTGACAACTGCACTTGCAAAATTAAAAAGTGAGTTCGAAATGTCAAACTTTTGGAGAATTGATGTGGAGAAAGACATGTTTTCTAGTTTAAACCGCAAGGAAAATTACAATGATGATCATAAAAAATTTTTGTTTTCAACTTGAGAGGATTATAAATCTCCTAAAGTGGCAGAAATTGTAGTTATGGCTACTTGGACAGTAATAAATCGGTTCAGGACACTACCAGATGCCTTATTGCGATACGAGTTTGTCAGAAGCGTGCTGCTGCTCCAATACTTGTTGAATATTTAGATGTTTTGCTCCAACGGTGCCAGGAAGCAGAAGCAATGACTGCTTTGGCAGATGATGAAGCTATGATGAAAGTTGCAAGTTCCATCAATGCGTCGAGGTACTGTTATTCCACTGTGAAAGAATGGTGTGAAGACATTTTCTTTTTGGATCTTCGGCTTGCTCATGAGTTGTCTGATATTGGACACTGCAACAGATGCTATTGTGGAAGATAATTCTGTGAATGTTTCGGCAATACATGACTCTGTCTTTGATCCTGAAATTGCAAATTTTATTAAATTTCAAAGCTAATGGCTAGACAAATTAATAGGTGTTATATTGAGAAGTTTTGACGCAAATTGCCAAGAATATGTCAGGAATAAAAAGCAATGGCAGGAAATTAACAGTGATGAAGTCTCACAAGGGGATAAAAGGGCAGAAGATACTGGCGTATTGATTAATGGCAATATCACCATTGTTTGTTGATGCATTGGATACGTTGCAAGGCCAGCTAAAGACATTGACGGGGGCTCTTAATGCCATGGATTTTACGAGTCTTTGGAGAAGAACTGCTGCAGATCTTGATCAGTTCCTCTTTAACAAAATATTTTTAAGCAAAGCAAAATTTTCTGAAAGTTGATATTCATGGATTGTTGCAAAGATTCAAATTGTTTTGTGTTCGCCCTGCAGGCTTCTTCCCATATTTGACTGATTCACTGCGACTTTTGGCCTTGCCATTTCCCAATCTAATGGTTGTAAGGCAGATTTTGGCTTCCCCATCTTTAGCTGTGGATGAAAACAAGGATGATATAAAATTGAAGAACTTGAAACAGCACGGAATAAAGCAAATGTTGCCATCGGATGCCCAAAAAATTCTGAAGCAAAGAATTATGGTGGATATGGACTATCAAATTTAAATTAAATATATATATGTTGCTGCTGGTGCGCACATCTGCTGCAAAAATTAAGTAGCACCTGTTGTACCATAGCTATTTTGCCGAGGGATGAGCATCAGCATAGCTTTGTCTCTTTTCTTTGGGGTGAGCTGTCAGATAAATTTTGCTTGATTTATTTTCACTAAATATCGTTATGTGCCTCTCAGTCAATGTTAGAATTTAGATAGGTTTTACTTTTTGATTTTGATTTTAGTTTCGGTTGTTGATTAAAATGACTTCTATGGTGTCTTTTCTTAACGGCATCTTATCGGCAAATAGACGAGTGAGGTTGCAAGGTTGAGATTTGCTATTAGCATATGCTTGGATTCTTCTTCCTTCCCAATTACTTTTGATTCTGTTTTTATCATTTTCTGGGTTACCTCTGTTTAACATCTTAAAAGCTAAAAGTGTAGTATCCTGTAACTTTGTTTCCTGAACTATGTGTCCGTAGGTGGTCTCGGCCCCTTTGGGTGTAATGTTGTAGTGAAGTGTGTGTAATGTTGTAGTGAAGTGTGTGTCTCCCTCCTGTACATGAGACATGGTGATCCCGTGCATGAGCCAGTAATGTCCTGTCGGGCCTTAATCCCTCCTGGGGTATCTCTGAGCTAGCATCCTAATCTGTGCTAGCTCTGTTGAAGGCATCTTTCGTTCGGTTCTGCGAACCGGCTGTTGTTCGTCTGGTTATCCTCTAGTGGGAGTGTAAAAGAATTATTACAAGGATATTCTAAGACTTATAATGAAAATTATAAGTTAAGAAAATTATAAAGGAATGTAATGATGTTTAAATGTTTTATGATAACAAGTTAAATGCAACAACCACTTATTATGAATTATTTTGAAAAGATAATAGTTACAAGATGATAACTATTTTAACCATTTATCATGAATTGTTTTAAAAGATGATAAAAAGTTCCAATATTTGTATCATTATACTCTTGTTTTTGTATTATATAATCATCATCCTGTAGTATTTATGTAGCTTTATTCTTTGCTTTCTCCATTCTTATTGATTCATAGCATCGTAGTATTTATATAGCCTCATCTTTTCATTTCTCCATTCTTGTTGATTTCAAGGTTAAGTCGTAAGCCATTTTGCCACTCATCATGTCTCTTTCATTGCATGTCGTCTTTGTACACCTATGTCTATGATTTTGTTCTCCTTGGATGGAGAAATTCCTTTTTGACAAGGGTAATTATTTGTCTATGTTTGACATGGCTTAATCATCTTAGTTAACAATCTTGTATTTTTTATTATGGATGAAGGAGTTTGATTCTTGCCCTAGCTTACAAGTGTGGCAATAGAGTAGCCTTGTTGTGGAACCCTTTTATTTAGTGGGTCACATTTACCTTGCTATGTGAGTAGAGTCTATAGATCTTTTGGACTAGGATAGTTTTGAATAATTTTATTTTGCTTGTATATCTTGGTAGGTGGACTTTTGGAATCAAACTTATGACTTAACAATGCATGGATTCAGAAACTAGAAATTTTTGTAAAATTAGTTGATAGAAACCATCTTAACCATGGGACCTAAAAGAATTTTATTGAACAATCTATGCCTGAAAAAATTTGATTAGGTTGATTTCTTTTAGAATTGAATTTACATATATTTATGATATATCCTTTATTTGGCCGAGAGAAGGGGGTATAGGACTATTAGTTTTGAAGGCTTTTTGGAAGTAGGTGAATCAAGCTTTGAAAACAAGATTAGCAAAGACATAAGAGTGCTGGTAGAGCAATGATGCTTTTTAAGAAAGGAAATAAATAAGAGTTAAATAATTCTAGGTTAATTATTATCAATAATGTTGATTATAACTTTGTTAAAATTACTCAAACAATTAAGTAAATAAGACTTTTTCAAATAAAATTTATTTATTTTTATTGTTATTGATATTTTGGTATTGTTGTTTATTTTAATTATATGGCAGTCACTTGGTTAGAACATATGGCTTGTGGTTTACAAATTGCAAATTCGATAGGATATGCTTAGATAAGTTAGAAGTAGATAAGTGGCCATAAAAATTCCTTGTCATATCCTTTGCCTACCTTATGGGTCAACCCATATTAATGGGGTAAAGGCATTATGATGATGATGATGTTTTGTTTAGAATCACTTTTTGCTAGTTTTAATAAAAAAAAAAAGGTTTTACTAATCTAGTGTATAAGATGGATGATTGGCAAGTCACATAGTCAATCTTAAGGGGGCATAGTAAAAGGATATGTCTAGGCTATAGCAAGATTTAGATAAACAACTATAGAAAATCATTGTCAAATCCTTCCCCTACCTTCACAATCAACTCATATTAATGAAATAAAGACAATATAATCAAATATAATAGGTTTTACTAAGTTNACTATACTCAAAGTCATCAATAGAGCCCTTATTTTTGATAGCCTCAATGAGATGCTTCTACCTATTGTGGTGCTAGGTATCCATATTCTTCATGGCTTTGAAATTATGAATAATATTCCATGTCATTAAACTCTCTAAAGTCTTTTGCTTTGTTACTAATGGTCAAACATGTTTTGCAGGAACTTAGAGGTTCATCCATTGAAGAGTAGTAGCATCATATGACCAAGACTAAGGTCCTTCTACCTCATTGGTTGGGATGTGCATATTCACCCTCATAATTAGTGTAGTCATCAGGGCCCTAAAGGAATACTCAAATGAGGATTTTTACTAGCATGATGCTTGAGAATATACATAATATATTGTGTCTCATTCATCTTCCTTTTCTTATCCATGCAAACCATTAGAAATAACATTACCATGGAAATCTCATCATAATGTTTTCTCTTAGGCATGAAATTAGAAGTGAGAATTCAAGCTACCAATATAGATTCTAGCTTTAAATTTTTACTTTTAAAATTGTGCATCTACCTAAAATATTTTCCATAGAGGAGCCTCATCAACCAAGTTTTTTCACCATATAACCCATGGAAATAGCTATAATGGAAAAATAACAAAATCCTTGAATGGGAATTGATAGAATTTTGCTGATATACCATGTGATAACTATAATCTTGTGTTCTAGAATACGCAATGAACTTGAAGGCATTCACTAAATCAAATTGTAGAAATATAGGGAAATAAGATGAGGGAACATAACTTTAGATATATAGTTGAGAAACTCAATTTAGTCTTTCAATGAACTTTTCAATATTAAGGAAATACTTGAGTTGATGGCTTACAACTTCATGTTTAGTTACCACAGTCATGAATTTAAATTTTATTCATTTCTTTTCATAGTCCTCTAATGGAAAAATCCTGACCTATGTCACTTGTTTTTAATCCAAGTTACTATCTCTATGAGAATTCTTTTTTGATTAAGGCATGATGTATGTCTTAATAAGATCTAAGTTGTATTAGGCTCTAAAGCATAAGGGACTACCCTAGAAGCAGTTGGAGAAGTGTGGTGTTGTAAAGAAAGAAAAAGGATGATTAAGAAGCAAACAAGAAAATGACTCAAAAAGGTAACTAACCCTTTTTAAAAAGAAAATTACTTCCAAGGCAGTTAGCCTATCAAGGACCTGATCAAACTATCAAGAATCTAAAACATTTTAAAACATCATGTGAGGACTTGAATAATCAACCTACTAGGAGGGATGTAGACTGACCTAAGAATTTAGGACTTAGGAGGAGGGTTGAATAAGTTTGCCAATTGAAATTGCACTTGTCATATTAAGACATCAAATTTTACATGGGTCCCCAACTTGGGTACATCCACACTCAAAGAGTAGAATTTGTGCACACTTCTGGACTTTGTTTCTCAATAAAATTATGGTTTGAAAGGCACCACACCATGTGCAAGCTTTGAGCTCCACACCAGTGTTTCATCATTGTGAAACTACTCAACCCCACAAGGTTCCAACAAGTTTAGAATGTGGTTGCAAGGATCCCACAACCTTTACAAGATTGAGCTATGCTTCGGAGTGTTTTGACACTACAAAACCATCCAACCCGACAAGGTTCCCACAAGCTCAATGTGGATGCCTTCCCGCAAGAAGCACATCAATCCCTTTGGGCTACAAGAAAAAGAAAAAGATAGAAGGAAAGAATATAACTAAATTTAAAAGTCCTTGCACTTTGAAGAACAGTACAACATTTAACCAAGACAATGATGTTACAATGAAGAACAAGAATATAATAGCATAGATAGGACAATGATTGATCTTATGTGAATAGTACTTGCACAATTCCCAAGATTTTGGTATCTTCTTATAGCTTCGAAGTTTCTGAAAACTCCTCAAAATTCATGCAATAGCTACCAAATGGCTAGTATAGATGTCTTCTTCGAGGTTGGAATATATACCTAAGATTGGACTTAGTTTGGAAAATATCTCTTACTAGAAAATGGGATGTCTTCTATGGGATGTCTACTTTGGGATAGAGATGTCTACTATTTGTAGGAGATGTTTATAAATGTTTTTCTTCAATGCGGTAGAGACATCTACTATTTTTAGGATATGTCTTCTAAACTTCTGAGCTTTGTCTTTTGAGGCTTTCTTTCGTTAATTTTCCTTCTTGCCTTTCCTTTGAGCATTTTCATTTGATTTGTAACCTTTGTTTTTGTCCATGCTCGTCCATGTTCTTATCTTTCCCCATGTAGTTTTTATTTTATCATTTCATTTCCTTGAGTTCTTAGATCTTTCTTTGAAGGTCTTGTTCATGCTGTGCATACACATTATCTATAGTAAACATTCTATGTTCTCCATTTTCCTTAAGGTTTTGACATACCAAAAGGTCAACAATCTCTTCCTTTTTGGTGATCTCCAAAACTTAAGAAAATGGATTAGCATATTCCACAAAACAAGTGAGCTAAGGATGATGAGAGATAAAACAATATGCAAAAATACATCCTTACTGCAACATAGGATTGGAATGTAGAGATAATTATGCATTTTGAATAGGATCATTAAATAACTTGTCTCTATACGAGATCTAATAAAATGTATCTAGAAATTCATAAATATCATTTGCCCATGTCACATAAATACAACTATATTACAACTCTCCACATTATATCTCACTCGTATTAGGAAATAGATCATCTCCAAAAGCATCTAAAAAATACTGATAAATCATAAAATTCTTCCCATTTTTAGACATCATCAAAAAGAGCATTTAAGTGATATAGATCATAAAAAATATCCTAAGATAGCAATCCATGTTGTGCAATATTCAAAAGACTATTAGACCAATATAGTCTTAATCCATACAAAAATTGGTTAAACCTTTTTAATTACATTATTCATTTCGTGCTAAGGAGAATATATATGCATAACCAGTTTTTGATGAATAAAATAAATCTCATAAGAAGATTAATCAATCAAGCATATTCTTATTAATTGGATCTTGAAAAGATATCATTAAGAATAATCATTTCAGAAAATTATCTTTAAAGGCGTGATCAAAAGAGAGCACAGAAACCTTTTCTAGTTCTAATATGCCTTTGAGAGGTGCTTGATATTTCTAAGGTGAGAATGCCATAGTTCAAATTTGTATTCTTCATCTAAGTAAAATCTCATAAGAAATGTCTCAATTCATAATTAGGAAATGTACACAAAGATTCTCATAAGAAAAATAAGTACATACATATCCAACTTATAAGAGATAAATCAAATTTCAAAACTAGATCACTTGATACCAAAATTAAGCAAGATGTTCACATTGACCACACACATCTTGGAGAAGCTTAAGATATATTACCAATTAACTTTTGATGAGTGGCAAGGTACCCCTACACTCAACCATAAAAATACGAGCATTTCATGCACAATCCTGTTGAACTTCGCAAATGGACTAGTTGTGATATCTAGACAGTTATTCTTAGGTCGCAGTTTGTTGTCTTCCCACTTGGACTAGTATTAGTTTTGTCACGTATGGTTTAGTCCAGAGTGAGGTGTATGATGTGTTCCTATACTAATGCTACTCTTGGAGATAATGGGAAATAGTATTAACTAAGCTAAGAGAGAGAGAGGGTGAGAGAGAATCTAAGCTAGCCTAAGTGCGATGAGCATCCATTCCTTAATCATCCATACACATCTTGGACCTCATGCACGACTACCACTGGGATTACCAAGCGCATGGCCTAAGTACACTACTGGGTTACCAAGTAGTCACACTTGAATGCTCGTGATTAAGTCGTACTCATTCCA
>MNCI01002708.1:34650-50849 GCA_015680685.1 Gnetum montanum | reverse complement strand
AGCCTGGGTAGGTGGCTCTCTTTACGATGCCTACAGGAGATTCAAACAGACTCTTGTATTTGCATTAGGCTTGTAGTGGCCAGTAGGGGGTTCATCGTCATCGAGTAAGTTATGCTTTCATGCATTGGGATGATGTTGCCTTTGTTTATGTTTATAAGAAACCCCCACCTCGGATTGCATACTCCAATCTTCATTGTCATGTAATTCGTTGGTTCTTCAATGAACTGCCTCACTAGATGTGACATTATCATAGTCTTGTAGGAGAGGCATGGTTGTGAAATTGTGTGTGAATTTGTATGTGACTTTTCATAATTATTTCTTCTTCCTAAGAGATATATTGTTAATTCCTATACAATGACCTTGTATGATATAACTAATCTAGATAACTAGCACCGTCCCTAGCCACGGCGCCAATGATGAGTGGTGAGGTACCCCTACACTCAACCATACGAATATGAGCACTTCACTCATGATCTGGTCGAACTCCACAGACAGACTAGTTGTGGTATCTAGACAGTTACTCTTAGAGCATAGTTTGCTATCTTCCCACCTGGACTAGTATTAGCTTTGTCACATATGATTTAGTCTAGAGTGAGGTGTATGATGTGTTCCTATACTAATGCTACTCCTGGAGATAATGGGAAATAGTATTAACTAAGCTAAGAGAGAGAGGGTGAGAGAGAATCTAAGCTAGCTTAAGTGCAATGAGCATCCGTTCCTTAATCATCCGTACACATCTTGGACCTCGTTCATGACTAACACTAGGATTACCAAGCGCATGGCCTAAGTACACTACTAGGTTACCAAGTAGTCACACTTGAATGCTCGTGATTAATTCGTACTCATTCCGCATTGCTAGGAGATAAGGGGGAGAGGTATTAACTAAGAAAGAAGTAAATAAAAATTAGATAAATAAATAATTAAAAGAAGTAAATGCTGCAATGATGAAGTAATCTCGATCTTTATTTCCAGTCATGTGTGTATCCAAGTACGTCACACTCGAATAAAGGATGTTGTACAATTACAATCACCACACTACAGGCATACACTAGGAGGAAAGGGTTGAGAGAAGAACTACTTAAAAAAAAAAACACTTAAAAGAAATTCCAAAAACTCAGAACTAATCCCCAAAACCAAGTGTGCCACCTTTTATTTATAGGCTCACACAGGAATCGCGATATCGCGTACGTGATATTGCGGGTCCGATAACAGGGGTCCAATATCAAGACCTAACAGACCATGACTCATCAACTTTCAAAACTACCTAAGAGGTTTTCATAATTTTAGAATAGAAGTATGAGTACTTCATCTTGGTTTAGTAGAAAGCTTTAGTTCATAATAACAATAAGGGACTTATGTACTTAAAAGAATATAAATATTTCTAGTATGTCAATGATGTAGTACTAGCATATAGATAAATTCAAATGAATTCTAGGTACTTGCATAATTGAAGATCACTCTTAGGTAACAGAAATTAATTGAATCAAAATTTTTTTTCTCTTTTTCCTTCAATTTTTATTAGATGGATATACCTTTTGTTGCATGCCTAAGAATTATGTCTTGGAGAAAATTTTCATAAAATTTCCAAGTATTGATGCTTCATAATAATTCATGAGGTTTCTTTAAATTTTTCAAAACTTGAAGCTAATATTTGCTTATCCATGAATATTGAATAATCCAATAAATTTTACAAAAATATTAGACAAAAATTAATAGGCACTATCATTTTCTGACAAAACTTGGTCCAAATTCTTAGCATCTTATGATAATCATGGATGCAATGCTAGTCTTAATTCTCAAATTTAGATTTTCTTTAGGAATAAAATTTTTTAAGGACATGTAAATAACCAAAAAATTCCTAAGATAAAATAAGAGATAGTTATACTATTTTGATCTCTTTTTCTACAAATAAAGATATATTTTTTCTTTGATGAATAAAGAATTCATAAAATATTCAAATAGTGACCCATATTTTAACTAGTAAGTAAGGAAATAGAAACTT
This sequence comes from Gnetum montanum, assembly GCA_015680685.1. Lineage (NCBI taxonomy): Eukaryota > Viridiplantae > Streptophyta > Gnetopsida > Gnetales > Gnetaceae > Gnetum > Gnetum montanum. Next base: position 48,847 of record MNCI01002708.1, on the reverse strand, counting down.
ACCCTAACTTACCTTACTTGCTTATTGATGTGAGAAAGACTAATGAAGCTTGAGATGAGGTCCTCTATCATGGAGCACTTCCTTACCCTTTGATTTTCTTTCTTTAGTTCCATTGTTGACATCTTCAAGCTTGTATGGAAATCCTTCTTATTCATATTCTCCAAGATGGGAGAATCTATGGTCATTGATTATGTCATCCATTCTTCTACAACCTTTTCCAACTTTCAGCCCATTCTCTTTCCAAGTTGTTGCATTTGGCAAGATTAGGTTCCTTTTGACAAGACCAAGCATTAATATTATTTTGTACAATATGAAGATAATAATCTTGTTTATGTCCACAAATTTTACAAACATATAAAGTGTTTTCTTTATGAATAGGAATATCAAACCTGATTACACTTGAGCTAGTGCCAATATCCTTTTTTGGGATTTCTTCCAAGCTTTCACTTCTAGGCTAATTTTCATTATTTTCATTGACCCCTTCTTTTTAAGTATTTCTTCATTTCTCTATATCTAATAGGGTTAGTAGCTGAATCTTAGTCTTTATGATTGAGATTTCTCCTTTTAACTTGAAAGATCAAGTATGAATTTCAAGAAAATTTCTATTCATATTTTTCTTTACCTTTCTTAGTAAATAATGTAGGACAAGAGTTTCTTCACGTAATTCACTATACCTTTCATCATACTTATCTCTTGGTTCATCAGAAATTTGTGATGAAGTTTCATTTGTAAGGGCCATACATATAAGTTGAGACTCTTTTGTGGTATCATCCACCTCTTCTTCACTTTACTCTCCATCATCCCAGCTTGTGTAGAAGTTGGTCTTTTTTGTGTCCACATCCGTGCTCTCTTTTCATTGCAACTTGCCATTGCTAGGACATTCTAAGGACACATGGCCTCTTCCACCACATACCCAACATTCTATTAAAAAAGCACCAAAATTTGAATTTGAAAATTTTTTATCTTTATCTTTACCTTTGGAGTTGGATTGGTTGGATTCTAGTTGATTAAGGCTTCTCCCTTTTCTTGTAAGAAGTCTTTGAACTTGATAGAAGAGCTATCTTATTTTCACTATTCATTTCTTATTCAAGAAGTTTCTTCTTTTTAGATGCTAATTTTAAGGCAATAGACTTTTCTTTTATTACTTCCTCACTTATGAGATCCATTTTATAAGCAATAAGAGAACTTTAGAGTTCTTAAAATTTTAGGACCAAAAGATCTCTTATTTCTTCAATAGCTATAACCTTAGGTGTAAATTCTAGTTGTAAGTGTTCTAATCATTTTTATTATTACATAACTCTCAGGAAAGTCCTTGTCTTTATCCCTAATCGCTACAACTAGATCATTTACCCTAGAAAAATAATCTTTAATCTTTTCACCTTCCCTCATTTTAAGTTTGTCATATTCACTTTGCAAAACCAAAATTTTAGATTGTTTGATTATGGATGTGCCCTCATAGGTAGCTTCTAAGGTTTTCTAAATCTCCTTTGTAGTTCTACATCTATCTACTCTATTAAATTCAAACTTATTTAATGCATAATATAAATAAGTTTTTGCCTTATAATCATACATGAACTTATCTCTTTCTTCGGGTGTCCACTCATTTTGTGGTTTAGGGTCTTTGATGCACTGTTGACAAGTGGTGTGTATTGTTCAAGGATAGATTCCCATACCTTAAATTCCATTGAATTGAAGAAGCCTTTCATCCTTGCCTTCTAATAAGCAAAATCGAAGTCATGGAACATTGGTGGCTTTGTGTAGGATGTCCTGTCCATAATTCACTCTTGAAAGTTGATGCATGAATGAAGAATACTAACTCCAATACCACTTGAGGATCAAGAACTTAGAAGGGGGGTTGAATAAGTTCCTCAATTGAAATTTCACATGTCACATAAAACACCAAATTTTACATGGTTTCCCAACTTATGTATGTCCACACTCGAAGGGTAGAATCTGTGCATACCTCCAAACTTTGTTTCTCAATAAAAAGTGGTTTTAAGGCCACCACACCTTGTACAAGCTCTAAGCTCTACACTGAAGCATTTTGCTACTAAGAAACTACTCAACCTTGAAAGGTCCTAACAAGCTTAGAATGTGGTTTAAGGGATCCCACAACCTTTACAAAATTGAGCTCCACTTCAGAGTATTTTGATGTTGCAAAACCACTCAACCCCACAAGGTCCCAACAAGCTCAATGTGGATGCCTTTCTGCAAGAAGCACATCAACCTTTTGTACTAACCTAAATCATCGATGTAAGGCTAGAAGGAAAAAAAACACTAAAAGATTGTTGGGCAGACACAGCTGACCCTACCTTCACCTAAGGGCAAGTTGGAAAAGAAAACGAAGGCAGAGTGCCTTGGATGATCTACACGCAAATCAACCAAGGAATTCTTTGAGCATAAACTACGGCTTGCACTGGGGTTATCATAGTTGATGTTTTAAAATGTAAATAGTGCACACAAAATGTAAATAGAAACGTATGCAGAACTGGTATTGTAAACAAAATGTAAACTGAACGTAAAACAGAGGAAACAATATAATGGCCGGAAAAATGATATGTATTGTATTACTTAGAAAAGATGTGCACTGGTTAAAGCATAGCTGCATGTGTGGATGGCAAGTCAAGCACCAAGCCCCAGGGTGATGTGATATGTTTCAGAAGTGCTTGGATGCTAGGAGTCAAGTGTGCTCGAGCGTCCAAGGATTGCTGGTCTGAGTTTCCTAAGCCATCAACCTTCAAAATTACCAACCCTATTTATGTGAATGGATAGGGTATTTATAAGGTTTGGGTACAAAACCCATGGCTGGATCAATGGTTGAGAGATGAGAGGAAAATGGATCATGTGACACGTGTTCGATGGATAGTTGTGTGTGAGTTGGTCATGTGTAGGTAGGCTATGTTGTTGACCGGATGCACTATATCTTACAACGTGTGTTGGCTTATGCAAGCTAGCGTACGCCCATAGGAGCAGTTTGACAAGCTCACAAATGATGAAGATTTACAATGAAATGATACTGTACAATAACAGAATTTGACTCTGGCTCACTTGAATCTTCTCGATCTTTGAATTAATTGCTTCAGGATGTCGTTCTGAGTGATTTTGTGGCTGCTTGAGGCATATCTATTTCACTAGGGCTCCCAGCATGAGTTAATTTGGTCCTGGCATGTCCCCAGCATGTGTTTGGCATGCTTTTATTTGGGCATGAATAGTACTCATGCTGTATGAATAGTACTCATGTTGCATGAATAGTACTCACACTGCCAGTGTGTCCTTAGCGTGACCATCAGGGTGAGTGAGGAGAATGACACGTTTCACACTAATTTTTGAATTTCTAAAGCTTGTTTCTTTGGTGTAACAGTTGCCTAACTTTTTATGACCCTGAGAGTGATTTGCAGGTTGAAAACTAAGGTTGATTATGTGTTGATTTAAGCCACTTTAGGTAACTCACGCTGTCAACGTGACCTTAGTGTGAGTAACAAAAACTTGCATTTTTGGACATGAATTTTGGAATTTTGGAGGCTAGGACTTGAAGTTGTCAATAATGAACCCTGAGGATGGATTGCACCCTTGAAATCAGGTCATTTAGACTCAATTTTGAAGCTTTCACAGTTGCTCACACTACACTCAGCTGCCAGCGTGACCTCAGTGTGACCACAGCACGAGTGCCTAGGGCAAGCCAGCGTGAGTGTCCAGGAAAAGCCCAAACTTTGCCTCCAAAAGCTCGAGTGTGAGTTGTTCTTGTTTCAAAGTGTTGGGCTGAAATTAGTGGTGTTTCATTGGCCCCTCTTTGTTGATGTCTAGAGGAATCCACCCGAGAGGCATCGACAAGGAAGTGCAAAACACCATGAACAAACAAGTACCAGGCATCATCCATCAACCTGTGATTGGGTGTCATTGCACTGTTTTCAAAAGTACATGGGATTGAGGGAATGTAGTTCAAGATGTGAGGGATTGGTTGTAACCAAGGGAAGCTAGGAGTTGATCAAGGGTTATAATTGCTGTTGGAATTGTGGAAGAGGAATTTCTCTCATGTGAATGAGTTGTATCCTTGGTCCTTGTCAATAGCCAGTGTTTAGCAGACTTGGAGCCAAGACATAGGAGGTGCATTTTTTGGAGAAATGGGACTCTTATAGAGTGTTTACGAGACCCGTTGTAAACAACCAAAGCCACGTGATGATGTGCAACATGGTCTCTTTGAGACACGAGTGTAACTATTTTCCAAGAAATTGCCTTCTCGCCTAGGGCTTATATGAGAATAGCTAATAGTCTTTGGTTTATGATGTCAATGGGATCATGAAGACCTTTTTCATACATTTTTCTCTTTGACCTTTTTTTTCTTTTTCTTTTTATTTGTGTCTTCTTTTCTTTTTTGATGTTTTCTTTTCTTGTTCTTTTTGGTCTTTTGAAAGAGCTTTCTTTTAGCACTATGATCATGTTTGAGTGCTTGCATTCTGCATCATGTACCATGCACTATGTTTTGCACTACAACTTCTTAGAGAGTCACAATGTGCAATAGTGTATCAAGATCTTTGCGGTGAGTAGAATGTACCAAGGGAGTGTAATTGAATAGGATAAGGGAAATATGATGGGGAAAAAAGAATGTATCAAGAGTCGGGAATGTACTTATGAACGGATTGATCAACCTAGTTACGTGCGTTAGGAAGAATGTGATACCTTGTCGTCATGATGAAGTGCATCTATGTACGAATGCCTCAAGCGTGTCATCCTGCAAACACAACTCCAAGAAGACAAGAAAAACACAAATGAATCAGTTAACTAAGAACTTTAAACAAGGAGATAGAGCCATCGTGTGTAATTTAAAAGCAGACGGAATCATGAACAACATCAGGCTCATTAGGGTCCATGAGACAAATTATGCATCAAGTCTTTGTGGAACATGAATAGCCAATTGTAGCAACACATCTTTTCAAGTTCTTGCCTGGTTATTGATGATGTTGCTAGTTTATAGTCTTAGTGAACTGTTGTGGGTTAGTTTCATGTCATAACCCTTTGGATGACACCAGTTTAGTGTTGTAGCGAACAGTGCATTGCTAGTTTATAGTCATAGCAGATTGTGAAGAGGCAAACCATTTTATAGTCTTAGTGGACTCTAGATGCTAGTTTCACATCATGGCGAAAAGATGTGGCAGTTTAGCACCGTACTGGATAGAGCTATGTGGTGTCAGTTTATTGTCATGACTCTAGGACTGCTCTGTGGTATCAGTTTTAAGTCATGATGCTAGGACTGTTCTGTCGTATCAGTTTTAAGTCATGATGCTAGGAATGTTCTGTGGTATTAGTTTTAAGTTATGATGCTAAGACTATTCTGTGGTATTAGTTTTAAGTCATGATGCTAGGACTGTTCTGTGGTATCGGTTTTAAGTCATGATGCCAGGACTATTCTGTGGTATTAGTTTTAAGTCATGATGCCAGGACTATTTTGTGGTATCAGTTTTAAGTCATGATGCCAGGACTATTATGTGATATTAGTTTTAAGTCACGATGCCAGGACTATTCTGTGGTATCAGTTTTAAGTCATGATGCCAGGACTACTCTGTGGTATTAGTTTTAAGTCATGATGCCAAGATTGTTCTGTGGTATCAATTTTAAGTCATGATGCCAAGACTGTTCTGTGGTATCAGTTTTAAGTCATGATGCCATGACTGTTTTGTGGTATTAGTTTTAAGTCATGATGCCAGGACTGTTCTGTGGTATTAGTTTTAAGTCATGATGCCAGGACTGCTCTATGGTATCAGTTTTAAGTCATGATGCCAGGACTGTTCTATTGTGCTATTTTAATGTCATGACTCAAGGACAAGCTATGCCAGTTTATATTGCCTGTGCTAGTTTATAGTCATAGCAGATTGTGAAGAGACAAACTAGTTTATAGTCTTAGTGGACTCTGCTTACCTTGCTTGTGTAAGGTGAGATGCTGCATGCATGGTCATGTTGTGTGCCTGTAAGATCTTGAAAAAATCAACTAGAAAGAAAACAACATCAAGTAACACCTATTATAAACATATTTAAAATGTATGAATGAAAGAAAAGCAATGCAAAAAGTGATAGTTTTAGGTTGTTCTGGGCCATAGGCTAGTTTAAGGCCTTTTCAGGCCATGTGTTTTTGTAGTTTTATGTTTTTTAAATGCAATGTGTAAACTAAGTTGACGAATGTGTAAACAAAGAAAAATGTGTGTTGGCTTCGACCACTCGTTAAGGTGTGTTAGCCTTAGGCATTGCATTGGTTACCATAGGTTTACTACCAAGAGACTCTTCTTCCAACACTTAATGCCATGTCTCTATCATGGGTAGTCGAAGAGGAAGTGTTATCACAATGGATGATAACTTGACCACCTTCGTATCGAAGGTGGATTTCTTGGTGGATGGGAGAGGATATGGCATGTAGTTGGGCTAGCCAAGGCCTACCTAGAATCATGTTGAAACCTAGCATCTTGTCAACAACTGTAAAGTTTGCAAACATGGGGTGGTAGTCCCCTATTGTGAAGGTGATGTGAATTGTGCCTTTAATGGCTACGTGTGCTCCATCGAAGGAGTTTAGAGACTTGATTTTGGTCAATTGAATGTTGTGCGTTAGGCCTAGTTTGATGACAGAGTGTGCAACAACATTTTCTGCCACACCATCATCGATGTGTACTCTGCATATTGTGTATTTTTTGATGCTTACACTACTGTTCAGCGGTGCATGTGTGACCTCCCCTTGTTTGGAGTTGATCTTGACATCATTGTTGTGGTAGGTTAGAGTTGTTGTGTTTTTGTCTTGTGGTACAAGGGATGTAATGGCTACGTGAATGGCGTCTTCAGTTGGAGACATGTTTTCTATAGTAGGGATGGAGGCGAGCATGTGTGCTTGTGCTTGGCAATGTTCTGGTGATGTTAAGATGAGGTTGAGCAAGGTAGGCATTACATTCTTATGTTTTAATGCATTGTGTGCATGAGATAGTATGTCTGTGAGGCTATCATTTATGTTTGTCATGTTGGGAGCCTCCTCTATTGTGTGAGCCATAATGTAGAGCTCTTATGGAGGGGCAATGCATAAGGGTTGTTGTTTAGTGGGCCTAGGGGTAGAGCTAGGGCTGGTTTGTGGTTTAGGTGTTGGTGACGTGGGTTGCCACTACTTGTATGTGGCCAAGTTGTTAGAACTTGGATTTGGTGTGGGTGTCGCCGAAGCAACTTGTGTGTTTAACATTATGATGGATGGTGGCTGGCAATTTAATGTCGTACTGGACAAGTTGTTAGATGTTGTCCTTATGATGAAGGGTCTCTTACTTTGGGAAGTCGTTGAAGGTACGAGACCGCTAGGTTGCACTACATTGAGCAATCCTTTCTTTGCCATTCTTTGTAAATAATTTTGCAAAGTTTGACAAGTGTCTATGTCATGTCCAGGCATTTGGTGGTAGTGGCAGTATGCACTCATGTCAAAATGTTGTGGGACACATGTGTTGTATGTTGTAGTGAGATCACTTGCCAATTCATAGTGTTTCTGGTTGCGTATGTAGGCATCATTTGACATGCATTTTCATTGGACCATACCACAGTTGAGGAGCTATTCTAGCAATTAGAAAGGTTTTCCTGGCAAGGGTATGTGTTTGCATTAGGTGCGCTCACGTCTTGGAGTAGCTTGTGTGGCGGCACCAAAAGGCTAGAGCTAGCGGCTTGGGGTGCTGAGGCCATGGGCCTATTGGTTGCATGTGTTGGCATGGTGATTGTTGAATTTGATATTGCTTGTGTATCTTGCATTGTTTTTGTTGGTTGTAGTTGTTGCATTTTTTGTTGTGCATGTTGTTGTTTTTTGTGTTGGCTCCTGTAGGCCAAGTAGGATGGATCATTGCTTGCTCTTGCTACCTCTTCGATGCCCCTTGCTTGGTCAAAGACCTGGGTAAGAGACTTTGGGGCCTGGTAGAGCAGTTTGAACTTGATGAAGTCATAGACTGCACCCTTGAAGATTTCCAAGAGATGTGTCTCTATGATCGACTCATGCATTTCATTGGCTGTGGCACTCCATCGCTGGAGGAAGGGTCGTATGGCCTCCAGGGGTCCTTGTCTGATGTGGAGGAGCTTGTCAATTGTCACTTCAGGTCTGATGTTGTATTTGAAGTGTGTCACAAACTGGTGTATGAGGTCCTCGAGGGATGCGATGGAAGCTCGGGGTAAGCCATGGTACTAGTCTAGAGCTTTGCTAGTGAGTGATAGGGGAAAGAGGTGTAGAATGACATGTGGCTAGAAGTGCAACGTGATGGCTTCTGTGTAGAATGTGATGATATGTGCATTGGGGTCACTATGAACATTGTATTTTGTCAGATATAGCAATGAATAGCCCGCGGGTAGTGTAAGGGGTGGGACCATAGGACAAATTGGGTCATCACAATAAAAGTTCACAACCGTGGGTGTGTTTGAGGAGGCAGCCTTAAGCTGGTTGATTTCCTCTATTAGAGTCTGGATGAGTTGGGATACTTGTTCCCAACTCATAGATTCAATAGCCAGTTGTGTTGACTAGACTCGCGTAGGTTGTGCGGTGAAGGGTTGGATCATCAATTGTGGTCTTTATGAGTTTAACGTCATGGTGGATGGTTGTTGGTAATTTAATGTCATACTGGACGTGTTTTGGCAGTTTAAGATCGTAATGGACCATGGATAGTTTAATGTCATCCTGGACAGATGATGAGCAGGTGCCTGAGGCATTGGTGAAATAGGAATGGCACATGTGGCACCTACATAAATTTTGGATTGAGGTTGGGGAGGTTGGGACATGGTCCCAACATAGGCATAAGGTACTTGTGTTGCTTGAGGTTGGGCCTCGTCATATGTACAAGGTGTTTGGATTGTTTGGGGGTAGGCCCCAGTGTGTGTAGACTGTGAAGCGAATACCTTGGGCGTGTGCTCGAAGTGTTGTGATTGTTGTGAGGAGACAAGGCCCCAAGGGTTGTTGGGTTTGGGTAGGGCTGTGAACTCCTACTTGTACTCAGATGGCGATCTCAACTAAGAGGAATTCATCTCAGAATCATTGTGTTGTGTGTATTGCATGTATTGGACAAGGTGATCCATGTTGGTGGTAGTTAGTATTTAGACTGGCTTGAATTTAGGTGTGAATTACGGTGAATTTGGCTTTGAAACGGATGTGTTTTGTGTGTTTTTGTTGAAAAAACACTATAGTAGTGCTGAAAAAATTTTAAGGTTGTAGCTGAAAAAATTTGCTGTGATCTTGTGCGGCAAGCAGAAGTACAGTAAAAGAAATGGAGGAAAGCAGANTTTTCAGGGAGTCTCACCCCTCTTCAGTATGTTTTCTGCGAAGAAATGTACAATGTCACAAGAGCCCAAGTGCTCAAATTATAGATCCCCAACTTGACTGGTTAAATTTAAAAATTGGAAATAGTCCCAACCTTGGAAAATTAAACCGGCCCCACTCGTTCAAGCCGAAGTGGGGGTGGGGTATGAGCAACTGAACTTGTTCGAAACAAGCAAGGAATGCAGCTTTTTTGGATTACGCCAACAAGAGATCACATCTAGAATGACGTTCTTGAGTTTCGGATCTTTTTGCCGAAGCCGACTCAGTAAAGGGTTAGGGAGTGCCCTCACGTTCAAAGATTTAGTCGAAGGACTGAAATCAAGTTTGAAGACGAGAGGGGTCCGAATCCTATGAACGCCATGACTTTATAGTAGTTTGTCCAGAAGTGATCTACGGGAAGCAGCAGGAAGCAAACCAAAACATTTGAACAGCAACCGAGAAGGATAGCCACGAGCCCGAAGTCTGGAGAACAGTTGTCGCCGAATCTGCTGAAGATCACCGAGGCAGGATTCCCTAAGAAGATACCGTTTCAGCTCCGCGATAATAAAAGCCTTCTTCTGATGAAAAGGATGCCAAGAGGAGAAGGGGATGTACTGATAAGAATTCAAAGGTTTTTGGTAACACTTGGTGGACAAAATACCAGTGTCAGCAAAATTTGGACCTTTGAAAAAAGTAACATCCAAAATATTAACCGTGGAGTTTGAAATGGTGGGAGTAATGTTTATGGAAGGGTAAACATTACTGTACCTTTCAAGCAAGGTACAGAGGGAATCTTCAGAGCCACTCCAAATGCCAAAAGCGTCGTTGATAAACCTCTTAAAAAATAAAAGGTTATCGGACCAAGGAGCAATAAAAACATGCTTTTCCAAGCGACACAGAAAAAGGCATGCGTAAACAACTGCAAAGTTGCTACCCATGGTAGTGCCCCTAGTTTGCTTGAAGACTACCCCATTAAATTCAAGGTAGTGCTCTCGAAGAACCAAAGCAGCGAGTTGCATGATGGAGTTGCTGTAAGCAGACTGTAAAGGGATGGGATTTGTAGCAAAATAATCATCAACCATGTCTTGAAGAACTTGAAGCCCTTGGTCCGTGGGGATGCTAGGATACAAAGATTCTACATCAAATGTAAAAAGAATTACATTAGGTGGTAGAGGTCTAGCATGGAGGTCACGGATCAAGGCTGAGGAATCTAAAAGGTGATTAGGTTGATGGCAAAGGATTGGGAACAGTAAGAAGTGGAGCAGGTGAGAAGCAAGTTCAAGGATGTAGCCCTGATAGGAACAAAAAGGGCGACCAACCATGACTGGTTTATGAATTTTAGGAATGATGTAGAAATTACAAGGTTTGCGAACCTTGTTTTGCAACAAAACATCCTTAAAAACAGAGCTTTGCTAGTGAGTGATAGGGGAAAGAGGTGTAGAATGACATGTGGCCAGAAGTGCAACGTGATGGATTCTGTGTAGAATGTGATGATATGTGCATTGGGGTCACTATGACCATTGTATTTTGTCAGATGTAGCAATGAATAGCCCGCGGGTAGTGTAAGGGGTGGGACCATAGGACAAATTGGGTCATCACAATAAAAGTTCACAACCGTGGGTGTGTTTGAGGAGGCAGCCTTAAGCTGGTTGATTTCCTCTATTAGAGTCTGGATGAGTTGGGATACTTGTTCCCAACTCATAGATTCAACAGCCAGTTGTATTGACTAGACTCGCGTAGGTTGTGCGGTGAAGGGTTGGATCATCAATTGTGGGCTTTATGAGTTTAACGTCATGGTGGATGGTTGTTGGTAATTTAATGTCATACTGGACGTGTTTTGGCAGTTTAAGGTCGTAATGGACCATGGATAGTTTAATGTCATCCTGGACAGATGATGAGCAGGTGCCTGAGGCATTGGTGAAATAGGCATGGCACATGTGGCACCTACGTAAATGTTGGATTGAGGTTGGGGAGGTTGGGACATGGTCCCAACATAGGCATAAGGTACTTGTGTTGCTTGAGGTTGGGCCTCGTCGTATGTACAAGGTGTTTGGATTATTTGGGGGTAGGCCCTAGTGTGTATAGACTGTGAAGCAAATACCTTGGGTGTGTGCTCAAAGTGTTGTGATTGTTGTGAGGAGACAAGGCCCCAAGGGTTGTTGGGTTTGGGTAGGGCTGTGAACTCCTACTTGTACTTAGATGGTGATCTCAGCTAAGAGGAAGTCATCTCGGAATCATTGTGTTGTGTGTATTGCATGTATTGGACAAGGTGATCCATGTTGGTGGTAGTTAGTATTTAGACTGGCTTGAATTTAGGTGTGAATTACGGTGAATTTGGCTTTGAAACGGATGTGTTTTGTGTGTTTTGGTTGAAAAAACACTATAGTAGTGCTATGGTGACACTGTAGTAGCATAAGCACTATAGCAACCGCAAAACACTATAGCAGCGTGAGTACTGTAGCAGTGTGAGTACTGTAGCAGCACGATCGTGAGTATGGAAGCATGTGTACACAGCGTGAGCATGAGTTAGAACCCAGTGTGAGCACTGTAGCAACCACAAAACACTGTACCAGTGTGAGCATGAGTATGGCAGCGTGTGTACACAGCATGAGCATGAGTTAGAACCCAATGTGTGTACATAGTGTGAGCAAGCCTAGAGCATAAGTAAATCAGCATGAGTAACCTTAGCATGACAAGTTAGGTTTTAGTTTCAGCATTTGGTTTGTGCAGCATTTAACAGGTAGCATGATAAACATTTTGACGGCACAGTAATCAAGTCAAGCCCTCCTTCTAGCATCAATTTACTATACTGACCTAAATCGTCGGTGTAAGGCTGGAAGGGAAAAACAAACACCAAAAGATCATTGGGCAGACACAGATGACCTTGCCTTAGCCCGAGGGCAAGTTGGAAAAGAAAATGAAGGTAGAGCGCCTTGGATGTTTTGCACGCAAATCAACCAAGGACTTCCCTAAGCGTAAACTACAGCTTGCGATGGGGTTATCGTAACTGATGTTTTAAAATGTAAACAGTGCGCACGAAATGTAAACAGAAACGTATACAGAATTGGTATTGTAAAAAAAAAAACGTAAACTAAACGTAAAATAGAGCAAATAATATAATGGCTGGCAAAATGAACTGTATTGTATTGTTTAGAAAGGATGTGCACCGGTCAAAGCGTAGCTGCACGTGTGGATGGCAAGTTCAGAGCCAAGCCCCGGGGTGATGTGATGTGTTTCAGAAGTGCTTGGATGCTAGGAGTCAAGTGTGCCTAAGCACCTAGGGATTGCTAGTCTAAGTTTCCTAAACTATCAACCTTCAAAATTTCCAACCCCATTTATGTGAATGGATAGGGTATTTATAAGGTTTGGGCCAGGTTCGGGTACAAAACCCATGGCTGGATCAATGGTTGAGAGATGAGAGGAAAACGGATCATGTAACTCATGTTCGATGGATAGTTGTGTGTGAGTTGGTCATGTGTAGGAAGGCTACGTTGTTGACTGGATGCACTATATCTTACAACATGTGTCCAGAGGAGCAATTTAACAAGCTCACAAATGATGAAGATTTACAATGAAATGATACTATACAACAAGAGAATTTGACTTTGGTTCGCTTGAATCTTCTCGATCTTTGAATTAACTACTACAGGATGTTGATATGAGCATTTTTGTGGTTGTTTGAGGCATCTTTGTTTCAGCAGGGCTCCCAGCGTGAGTTGATTTGGTCCTGGCGTGTCCCCAGCATGTGTTTGGCATGCTTTTGTCTAGGCGTGAATAATACTCGCGCTGCATGAATAACTCACACTACATGAATAGTACTCACGCTGCATGAATAGTACTCACGTTGTATGAATAGTATTCATGTTGCATGAATAGTACTCACGCTGCTAGTGTGTCCTTAGCGTGACCATCAACGTGAGTGAGGAGAATGACAAGTTTCACACTAATTTTTGAATTTTTGAAGCTTGTTTCTTGGGTGTAACAGTTGCCTGACTGTGTCTGACCCTGAGAGTGATCTGCAGGTCAAAAATTGAGGTTGATTGTGTGTTGATTTAAGCTACTTTTTGTAACTCACGTTGGACTCACGTTGTCAGCGTGAGTGCAACATGAGTGAAAAATACTTGCAATTTTGGACTTGAATTCTGGAATTCTGGAGGCTGGGACTTGAAGTTGTCAATAATGAACCTTGAGGATGGCTTGCACTCTTGAAACTAGGTCATTTTGACTCAGTTTTAAAGTTTTCACAATTGCTCATGCTACACTTACACTACTAGCGTGACCTCAGTGTGACCACAGCGTGAGTGCCCAGGACAAGCTAGTGTGAGTGTCCAGGAAAAGCCCAAACTTTGCCTCCGAAAGCTCGAGTGTGAGTTGTTCTTGTTTCAAAGTGTCGGGCTGAAATTAGTGGTGTTTCACCTTTCAAGTCTACAAGAAAAAGAAAAAGACATAAGGAAAAAATGCAACTAAATTTACAAGTCTTTGCACTTTGAAGAATAGTATAGCATTTAACCAAGAAAATGATGTTATAATGAAGGAGAAGTATGCAATAACATAGATAGGACAATAATTGATCTTATGTGAATAATACTTACACAATTACCAAGATTTCAGTATCTTTTTATAGCCTCAAAATTTCTGAAAACTCCTAGGAATTTGTGTAATGACTACCAAACAACTAGTGTAGATGTCTTCTTCAAAGTTAGGATGTTTACTTGAGATTGGCCTCTTACTTTAGGAAAGACATCTCATTGGAAAATGGGATGTTTTCTGTGGGATGTCTTTGAGGAGAAGTCTACTTTGGGATAAGGATGTCTATTGTTTTTAGAAAATGTCTATCTATGTTTTTGTTCAATGCGGTAGAGACATCTACTATTTTTAGGGGATGTCTTCCCAACTTTTGAGCTTTATCTTATA
>MNCI01002708.1:1822-34343 GCA_015680685.1 Gnetum montanum | reverse complement strand
GCTCATATGTGATCTGTATAAATAGAGCACTAGAGTAGTCTTCTTCCAGGAGTTTGAGCATTGTACATAGAATTCCAGATTAGTATCTTCAGTGTAGTTTGTTGCTTTGCAATGCAATTGAGAAAGGATGGCCAAGGAAAGGATAGCGATCAAATATGAGAAAGATTCAACCATGCAATTGAAGAGATTTGAGATAGAAAGAAAGGAGTGCTAAATTAGTGCTAAAGTGTTCTTATGCAGTTTGAAGAAAATGATAGTATTATGTGCATCTTATCTTTTTCTAAGAATGTGGTAGAGAAGTTTTTGCCCATTGCAGGATTCAAGGGTAACTTAGATTATGAATCCATCCCAAAGTACGGATGAAAATATTAATCTTGAAAATCCACCACAATCTACTAATTTGCTAGACCTCCAACCATTGCATTCTCTAGAGGTTTCTATGGACACTCCATCTCCATTTTATATTCTTGGTTCCCATCATTGGATTTTCTTGCAAATTTCTATGGAGATGGCATGCCAAATAGTTTTGTTGCTTTTCTTTCAAATATTGGTAAGATTTCAACAACAACAATGCCTCTTATTTATGCAAATAATGGTAAGGTCTTTGTATCTCTTTTTGATCATCACATGTTTTCTTTAGCAGGCCCACCTTTAGCTTTTGCAAATTTTGGCGATGTTTGCATGCAGCTAGGGGATGTAGAATAAATTCCAGGAAATTTAGTTGCTAAATAGTTTAGCACTTGTGCTGGTGTTTCCGTGGTGGGACTGGGAGCTACTTGGAAAATTTTTAACGTCCAGTTCTTTAGTAGATTCTAAGTTTACGAGAGCTTTTGCATAGCAAATTACAGAGGTCTTAGGTATTGATAAAATTTGGGGTTCTTTAGAACCATCAGCACAAGCACAAGAACTTCTAGAGCTCCTTGATGCTCATGAGCAAATTTTCAACTTTCAAGAACCATCAGTGCTTTTGCTTGATTTTGGTGCTTTAGATTTTGAAAACCAATTTGAGCTTGATTTGGAAGAATTTATAAAAGAATTAGAAATAGTGTTACCTCAGGTGGATGAGAAGTTGGAGTCAATGGAAGAACCTCAGCATCTACCTCTTGAAGATATTTATGCTGACTTCCTTGAATTTGTTAGAGGAGAATTAGGGAAGGACGACTTTGTGCGAATGATAGACAACCCATGGCAGTGTGCTGAATGAATTGATTTTTTGAACAATGACAAAGTGCTTCTAGGATTATAATATGGAGATTTCCTATACACAAATATCATCATGGATCCTTTTATATGTCATTTTCTTTCCTTGTTAGCTTTTGTAATCATATATGTATTGACCATGATTATTTATGTAAAGTCATTTCTTCTCTTAAATAACAAAAAATATAGATTTATTGGAAACCTTCTTGTTTATTCATAAAATAAAGAACAAATAGTTCAAGATTTCAAATCTTGACTTTGGTAAATACCAAGAATCTCTCAATGCTAAGGAGAACACTAAATCGAAAATTAGCTTTAGATTTAGTCCAAAAGGCTTTTATTATCAAAGAAGCAAAACAATGCGATAGAAGAATGAGGAAAAGAAAGTTAAATAATAAATGAAGGAATACTAGTACAAAGGAACAATAGAACAATGAACATAATAACAAAATGACAATGGCACCTAAAGAACCAATGTGATCCACCCAAGAATCATAGTTGTAGATTTTACACCTAATTTTAGAATGAAGGAAAGTGATTTTTCAAAGCTAAATTTTGCAATCTAAATCTAACCATTAAAGTGATTTTGCACCTAATTTTAGAATGCATTAAAGTGTCCAATAACTACTTCCGTTGCCAACCATAATTTTTGAGAGGAGTTTGGAGTTTGGTTTATGCTTGCTTGCTTGTTTTGGAACCATGACAAAATTTTGGCTTCATCTTTTACATACAGGAAGTGACAAAAGTGTACCAACCACCCTCTTTTGTGCATGAGAGTTATTCATAAACATATGCAAATAAATTAACAGTAAGCAACAATAAAAACTTAGCAAAATTTCTATTTAAAATTGAAACAATTATGTGACATAAATTGTCAAGAATCTAAAACTTAGCAAAATTTCTATTTAAAATTGAAATAATTATGTGATATACATTGTCAAGAATCTAATAATGTATTAGGTGACTGTAGTTTGAAACACTACTATTAAATCAAGTTAGGATTTGAGCGCTTGTTTTTTTTTTCTTGGAAAAATGAAGGTCTTTAAATGAATTGATGTTTACTTGGTCCCAAATGTACTTTGAATTTTTTTGGCATATTATTGATAATATTTTTGGGGTCCGACACCCACCCACCCCCTATGTAATATTTATTTATTTGCAATATTGGTTAGATATTAGTAGTGTTTTATAATATACTAATATTTATTTAATTACAACACCAAGCAAGTATTATATACCTAGATGTGTGAATTAGCCAAGAAGGTAAATTTTTTAAAGCTTTTAATGCAATCAATGTTGAACCTCACCATTTTAGATTACGTCAAGATGATTTTTACAATGATTTAGCAAATGCTGCACATGTCCTATTCCTGTATATATCAGTGAAGTCAGTTGGTAAGAGATAGATATCTTCATGAACAATACATTTTATTACATAAACTATCAATTTATAGTTAAGCATATAAATTTGATAAATTTGACATGATAAGCATGTTATATAATCATTTAGCATGGGTAGAACATTTTATTACATAAACTAGCAATTTATAGTTAAACTATCAATTTCATAAATTTGACATGATAAGCATGTTATATAATCATTTAGCATGGGTAGAACATTTTATAGCTCCAATCTAAATTTACAGCATTTTATCAAATTGTATTATAATTTTTATCATTATTATTAATTATTAATTTATACAAAGTACTAAAAATTTCCAAACATTGTTAAAATATAGTTTATCTCTAAATATTAGGTTTAATTGCAAAAGGCTAAAAAATGTAACTAAGTTGCAATAAATTCTAATCCTAAAATTGAAGTGAGAAATTAATAACTTATGTAAATTCTTTAGATTTATTAAATAGTGAAAATATATATGTTATGATTTTTAAAAACATTATTAGGATAATTACTAACTATTATAGATAAGATTTGAAAAAAATTAACAAAATTGGTAAGTGTAGTACCCCACTTATATCTATTTGGTAAGTTCTAACATAAGTCATAGAGAACATCTACTAAAATGATTTGTTACTGAAATCAACAAGGGTCAGAATGTTGCCAATGTAAGGCCTTAGTGGGCCATGATGCTAGTTTTGAGTCTTGGTGGACTATGATGGTAGTTTAAGGCCTTAGCAAGCCATGGTCACATGGTATCTGATGAGTCACATTTTGTTGATTGCATTGACATGATGCCATTGACATGGCCTCGTCGACGAGGCCTAGTTGGTGCATCATATCATGCATCGATGTGGCCCCATCTATGTAGTGCCTATAGTCGATTATAAATATGTGCTTGCAGCTGCATTTATGGCAAGTAGAGATTGTGGTTGCAGTGGAGCTCTTGCATTCTTTTCCATTCGAAAGTTAGAATTTTTTCCCTAAGTGCCTGCAACATGAGTCATTAAGTATACGGATCTTTATTTGAGCATTGTTGTACCTGAGCACGATAGTGTGTGCAATAATAAAGATGATTTTTCAAATAAACTTTGTAGCACTTTGAATAGATTAGCTATTTCAATTATGCATTCAATGTTCTTAATTATTTATTAAATGTTTTCCATTAATTATTAAATATTTTCTAGTTATTACATTAATGAAGCAATTAAGCCAAATAGATTACACATATAAGTATAACCACTTTGAGCATAACATGTATTTGCTTGGTAATCCTAGCAGTGTTATTGCTTGGTATGCCTAGTAGTGTAGCGCTTGGTTGGCCAACAGTAGATACATGGGTTTAGGATGTGTACAACAAGTGGGATTGGATGCTTATGTTAGGATTAGTTGAATGCTAGTTAATTAGTTAATTTAAATTAGCCAATCCAATTACTTTTATCTACACTTTGAGCACCAAAATATGAAACAAAAAATGATAAAAATTGGATGCCTCGGTTACACTTAACCATACCAATGAACGTCACAAGTGTAATTGGGAATACAACAATTAACCTTAAGGCTAGATTCACTTCCTAAAGGACTAGTGCACCAGAAACAATAAAGTCCATGGAATTCGACTAGATCGCGTGTGAATGCTTGTGATTCGTATGGTTGGGCATAGGGGTACCTTATTGCTCATCATTGGTGCCATTTCCAAGGACTTTGTTTGTTGAACGTGTGCTATTTAGGTTTAATTGAATATCATTAATATCGTTGTATGAACCTCAAGGTTGATATCATTCCCACTATATATAGAATTATAAAAGCACATTAAAAATTTTATTTTATTTTGAAAAATGTCATCTTCTTCTCGAAAGCATGAAGATGCCAAACCACCAATCCCATAGGAATGTAAGATGGCATACACTCATCTAGATGAGTTTGTGCTAAATTTCACCTTCATCCTACATTAAGATGAACAGCTACGATGGCATGATATGGAGGGAAACTTTGTCTTGCCCCTTGATCGATCTAGGCCTGGGATGCTATTCAAAATCCTTAAGAAGTTGGGCATAGTAGATCTTCACAAAGAATACGTTGTGGATGGATACGAGACTTGAAACTATTGTGTCACTAAACACAACGCAAACAAGATCAACAGTAGGAGAGACTCCATGAAGCTACAAAGGGGAAACATTACACCAACCCCTTGTTCCTACTAGATCAAGATGACAACAAGGATCCTTCCTTGGAAGGTTCTCAACATGAAGAGTCTCGACCCCCTGTTATAGATGACAAGGGTGTGAACTTGAACTTGTGATCCACTATTCATAAAATAGGTTCAAGAAGAAGTGATAGCCAAGGTAGGGACTCAAGTAAGCATCATAATAGTAAAGGATCTAAGGATGGTGATTGTAATAAGCATAAGAGTGGTGGCGAACACTGCAGTGATGGTGGTGGTCCACCTTCCTCTTCATCCTCTTCATTTGATTCTAACCATTCCTCTTCATTTGAAAGTTCTCATGGAAGCCACCATAAAAAAAACCATGATGAAGGTGATTAGCAAGATAACAATGACCATGAAGGCCAACAAAACCGAAGGGGTGGCTAAAACCATCAATGGAATCATTGATGTAGTGATGATGATGAACCTCTATTAGTAACTTGAAGTATGCTCAACATTGTGAAGGTAGTTAAAATTCTGACCAAGCATATGAAAAATAGTCAGATCAAGTTCTTAGACATGAAAAATATCTCAAGATTTGAGGGGGGATACAAATTTGATCCACAAACACATCTATAAGTTTTTTATGATGCATGTGCTTTATAGAACATAGAAAATGACTGGCAGAAACTCAAGATTTTCCCAAGGATACTCATCAAAGAAGTTGAGAGTTGGTATCGATCTTTAGAGCTGAAATCTATTCGTTGATGGAGTACCATACTAGAGCTATTCAATGATAAATAATAGACATAATGCAAAGTGTCTAATCTAAGAAGGAAAATACAAGGCTTGAAACAAGGAGCACATGAACCCTTGGATGCCACCATGGGTCAATACTATTCACTCTTACATTAGTTCCCTAGTCATGGTTATTCTCATAGGGAACAACTTTGCCACATCATAGATGAGCTTAGAGTAGAAACAAGAAGAACCCTTGGGGTGTATGCCTACGGAAGATTGTCTAAACTGAGAGCTCATTAGATCCAAAGGTTGAATGAGCAGGTAGCAAAAGAAGAAGGTGCGCTACAAAAAAGGAAAAGTATTGAAGAATATAATAGGAACCCTTCCCATTAGAAAACGAGAGGTTTGATTTTGTGATGAGGAAGAGTCACCACTTGATGAAGTGGTGAATAGAAAGACCTTGCCCATCCAAAAATCTATTTCTGATATTTTGGCCAAGGTTGATAAGTTATGGGACTCTTTGGATGAAAAATTTTAAATTTCTTTGAAGATTGCTGAAGAATCCAGAGAGCAAAATAGTGATTGTAATCGTAGGAGGTGCAAAGAAGCTGAATGTGCCTACCAAAGAGGTAAGGGCAAAGTTGCTACAATAGCGGAAGTTGTGGAGCCTAACTTTGATGATGAAACTAAATGTGACATTTGCCAATAAAAACATCCAAAGGGATGTTTCCTTGTAGTGTCACACTTACAAAAGTCTAGAGTGTATGCATTGAATCCTCACTTAGGATGTAGGCAAGCTCCAAGATGATTACCTTATCCTCAAGGTAGTCCAAGATAGCTTCACTAGCAATAAGCTTACTACCCAAGTGGAACTCCTCCACATCCTTATGAAAAATACCAATAGTGGTACCAACCATAATCATGGGGAATGCCACCACTAAAGCAGAAATACCCTTAAGGCAATCAGATCCATATTGGTACTATGTTTAGCAGCTTGTCACTCCTAGAAGTTCTGCAAGTCATGCATCATTCCAACATCACTATTACCCTTTAAAGTACCACCAACCACATTCACCATTTACTCAAGGGGAAAATCCATATCCATATCCATACCATCCTCTACATCCCTCTACACATACACCTCCACCTTCAACCCAATTACCTCTTGGTCCATCCATGTAGGGTGAGATTCCTCAACAATTGCAAGAATGAAATGCTACTAGGGCTGTACACTCACAACCAATTTTTTAGCTGAGTGGTCCAAATAATTGATCACAAAAAGACCTTTCTTCTAATCCAGTAGTCCTCTTTAGCCCTCACAACCTACTATGCCTAATCACCTTACATCTCTAGCACCCACATCCTCTACATCAAATACCTTCGAGTTCCCTTCGAAGTAAGTGCTGCGTAGGATCCACACTATAATGCTAACTCATGATATTTCTGACTGGATTAAGGATGGTAATCTTCCTACAAAAAGATCTAACCTAGCAAGTCCACTCATCTAGCTATAGATTTCTAGATAAGAGCCATGCAAAGCTCTTATTGACTTTGGTTCTAGAGTTAATCTTATCTTCCATGACATGTATAAGGATTGGAACCTATCACCTATTAAGAAGAGCAACATTCATTTAGAATTAGTAGATCAGTTGATTACTGTTCCTCTAGGATTCATAGAGGACATTGTGACCATAGTTTGTGAGTGGTCCTATCTTGCTAATATTCTAGTAATCAGGGTGGACAACTGTAAAAGTGACTTTCCCATCATCATGGGAAGAGCTTGGTTAAGCACGATCAACATAAGAATGGGCATAAGGGACCTATCTTTAGAAATATCTAAGGAAAATGTGCTAGGAAAAGTTAAGAAGAAGCATATTCCATGCATCCCATACAGTGATAATGGGTGTAATTGTGTGCAAAAGATTTGGTTAATCAAGAGGACATACATTAAGGCATACAATCAGTATGCACAAGAAATTAACATTCAGAGGTGTCTATATCAAGTAGCCACAAAACACAAGGGTACTTAGTGGCTGATAGCTGATCTAGATAGTAGAACACTATGCATGGAACCAACTGAGAGCCTAACATGTGCTTATGTTAAAGGCATGGACAAAATTGAACAAGTTCATTCCCAACTCTTCGATGAAGATGATGATACCTGTTGCGGAGAGTTGGAAATCCCTAATCACTTCAAGCAGGAGCCCTTAGAGCTAAAAATTTTACTAGCTAGAATGGAGAATGCATTTTTAAAGAATGGTAAACCAGTCATAATAAATGCCAAACTTGCTCCTAAAAAACAAGAAAGTTTATTGAAAGTGGTGAATAAATGGTCAATAGCCTTTGCTTAGTCATATCCAGAGTTAATAGGAATTGATCTAAGGATATGCCAGCATCACTTCTACACTGAATTGATCATGAAGCCTAGAAGATAGCTGCAGAGGTGGCTAAACCCCAAATTGAATTAAATCATCAAGGAGGAAATAGAGTAACTCTTCAAGGTGGGCTTCATCTATCCAATTGTAGATAGGGAGTGGGTTACCCCACTCATAATTATACTAAATAAGGGTGGTAAATGATGGGTCTACATTGAATTTAGTCTATTGAATATGGCAATGTTTAAAGGTCATTTTCTTTTCCATTTGTGGATTAAGTATTAGACACCATATCCAGGCATTGTTATTATAGCTTCTTAGATGGTTATAGTGGCTATAACCAAAGCTAAATTACACTAGAAGACTATGCCACAACAACATTCATGAGTCCTTGGGGGACTTTTGCATATTGTAAGATGTCATTTGGTTTGTGTAATTCCCCTACAATATTTCAACATTTGGTCCTTAGTATCTTTCAACAACAGATTGATAGTGGTGTTGAAGTCTTCATGGATGACTTCTCCACCTATGGAGTTACATTTAAGCAAGCCTTGGATTAAATTGAATAAGTACTGAAGAGATGTGTAGAGAAAAATCTATGACTCAATTGGCAAAAGAGCCATCTTATGATCCAAGAAGGCATTGTGCTAGGGCATTGAATTTTACAAAAAGGGATTGAGGTAGACCTAGAAAAGATAAGGGTCATCCAAGGAATAACATGTCAACTAGAGGCTGTTAAAGATGTTTGGTCATTCCTTGGATACATTGGCTACTACTGGTGATTCATAGAGAATTTCTCTAAGATAGAAAAGTTGTTGTTAGAGCTTACAAAGAAAGATGAACCTTTTATCTAGACCAAGAAATGTAAACATGCATTCCAATAGTTAAATGAGAAACTCGTAGAAACACCAATCCTATGAGTACCAGACTAGTCCATACCCTTCCATATCATGATATATGTCTTGCAGATGGATGATAAGATATGTCCATACTACATCCACTACATGAGTCAAAGCATTATGGGAGCATAGTTAAACTACACCACCATAGAGAAAGAAATAATGGTAGCAGTATACATGCTAGAAACGTTTAGGCACTATGTGCTTGGTTATAAAGTATTTGTGCATATAGACTACAGTGCAATTTGCTTCCTCTTGAACAAGCCAATGATGAGCCCTTGTGTCATACAGTGGCTTGTGATCTTGTAGGAATTTGATCTTACTATGGTAGATCAAAAAGGAACCAAGAATGTGATCATTGACCACCTCTCTTGCTTAGGATGGGATAGTAAAGAGGAGGAAAGCTTGCTCTCTAATTAGTTTCTAGATGAAATTCTCTTTATAGGAGCAATAAGTGAACAAATGCCTACAAAATTAACATGGTATAATGAAATCCTCACATATCCTCTCACTCAGGAGATGCCACAAGACTTAGATTTTAGGAAGAAACAACAATTTCTTCATTAGGTCAAATACTTTATGGAAATTAATGGATACCTCTTCAAGGTGTGTGTTGATGGCTTAATTCATTGGTGTGTCCTTGACGAAGATCAACTGCATGTTCTCCAAGATGCTCATAAAGGGCCTTGCAGAGGCCACTATGTAGGGAGATGCATGACCATAAAAATCCTGATGGAAGGATGCTATTGGCCTATAATCTTTAGGGATGCCCACCAATTCTTCAAATCCTGTGAATGTTGTCACTGAGATGCGGGGATGATCACTTGCATGGAAGGTCCTCAATAGTGAATTCAACCACTAAAACATTTTGACATATGGGGCATTGATGTTATGGGTTCCATCACATCCATGTCTAATGGAAAGGTGTATATTATAGTAATAGTTAACTACTGCACAAAATGGATAGAAGCAGTAGCTATTACTGATTGTACATCATCCATTGCTACCAAATTTATAGAACAACATATTATGAATAAGTTTGGGGTGCCACATTCACTAATTTATGATAATGGAACTCACTTCACAGGTGCCACCTTTAGAAAATTAATGCAATGCTTAGGGGGTGAACATAAATTAACAACATCCTACCATCTCCAAGCCAATGGTCAAGTAGAGGTAACCAACTAAGAGATTACAAAAATACTAATGCAAACCATTAGAAAATATAGGAAGGATTGGAATACAAAAATTAATGATTCTCTTTGGGCTTATTATTTAACTTGGAAAATTTCTATTGGCTAGTCTCCCTATGAGTTGGTGTATGGGAAACTTCCAATGCTCTTGATTTAATTCGAGCTTTATACACTCTTAACAACTTGTGATCTAAACCTTAACCTAAGTCTAGCACAGAAGGAAAGATTAATAAATCTAAAAATGTTAGATGAAAATTAATTAGTGGCCCTATCCTTGAATGAGGTGAATAGGACATTCAACAAACAATGTCATGACCTCAAAATAAGGAAAGTAAAATTACAACTAGGAGATAAGGTTCTCTCCTAGAACCCAACACATGTACCTCAAAATGAAAAATTCCAAACATTGTGGAAGGGACCTTATATAATTGATCAAACCTTTTCCTCTAGGGCCATGATAATCTACAAACCTGATAGCCTAAACAAAAAGTAGTTGGTCAACATCCAACAAGTAAAGCCTTTTCTAGAACCAAGATAGGCCAGTGTAGATACCGCCTTAATGGATGGACAACCATGTTCTATCTTTTGGATCTCCTCCTTTCAACTCATTCATAGCAAAGATGGCCATTCGTGCTAACCATCAATTTGGCTTCTTGGATTTTCTACCTTTTTGTTTTTCACATTTTAAATTTTGACAAATTATTTATCTTACAAATTCTTTATTTTTAAAATTCTTCTAATTTTACACCATCTTTAGTACCTTTGAAATTTCTTGGCTATTTTACATTTTCTTATATATTTTTCTTTGTTTGGTTTTATTTGAGTATGATATTTTCTCATTTTTGCTAATAAAAATTGCTTTATTATCATAGGACACAATGTCACTATTGCTGTTTACTAATGATGGTTTGTGCTTAATGTGTAATTGTCGATGTCTAGTTTCTATTTTTAAATTCTAATGTCTAAGGACTTTGACATTGTTTATTTTTCATGGGATAGGCAATGAGTCCATGTCATCCACCCATTCAATGAACTCTATGGTTTTCCTTGTTCTAGAAATTTGAGGCCCCTTCCATTAAAAGAACTTTTAATCAATTAGTAACCCTGGTAGTTCTAGAATTAGGAAAGATTCAAAGGTTTATAAAGGTTGTCACTTCAAGGAAACTCAATACTCTTTGTACTCTTCTTCTTGCTTGAGTTCTTGAGTGTGTTTCACAGACTTCTTACCATTCCATACCACCCACTAATAGGAAGTCAAATAACATTGTTGCATGGTGTGGTTCCCATAAAAAATGATGGGAATTCAAAGCACACTTCTTTGACATGAATAAGTCCTTACATGGTGTGTTTCCCATTTCAAAATAATAATAATAATAATGGAAATTTAAAGCACATCCCTTGGAAAAATAAACAGGCTACAAGCACTAGTTATGGGACTCAAAAGGTATGCACCTATGCCTGAATGTTCCTTCTAACTAAAGCCCTCTCTCACTCACTTACTACCTCTCTTTTCTTTTCTTTGTGGAATGATGGTTGTTTTGTGGAAGCACTCTTGTGTCTTAAGTGGGTGGATTGGTCTTAGAGTGGTGATGTGAAGTCAGTGAAAGTGGCTAGTTTTGGACTAGATTGAAGATGGAACTTCTCAGGTCATTTTAACCATAAATTAAACNTAATACCACCGAAAATACCATGCAAACCCCTAGCACTCATTCATTGAAATACTCCATAAGTCCTAATTCAATAAACAAGTCCCCATCCTATGATGGCCCTTTAAATGATGGCAAGGGTAGGGTTGTAAAGCAACTATGAATCCTTCGGAGTGATCGTTCCAACCACCAATGTTTTCGATCGCTACATACTCAATGGAAAATGTGAAAGATAGGATTGTAGTGATGTCAAAGGTAAGGAACCTTAACTAATCAACCCAAGAGATATGTAAGTTAGTCTTCCCCATAGTGGGATCATTNCTTACCTTTAACATCACTATAATCCTATCTTTCACATTTTCCATTGAGTATGTAGCGATCGAAAACATTGGTGGTTGGAACGATCACTCCGAAGGATCCATAGTTGCTTTACAATCCTACCCTTGCCATCATTTAAAGGGCCATCATAGGATGGGGACTTGTTGATTGAATTAGGACTTATGGAGTATTTCAATGAATGAGTGCTAGGGGTTTGCATGGTATTTTCGGTGGTATCAGGACCAACTAAGCCCAAGCGTAGTAGGGTTTTCTAGTGTGAAAATGATAGTGCAAATGCATGAAAAATATAAGTGTGATGCTACATGCTAAAGAAATGCTTAAAAATGTAATGAAGTTTGAGAGAGGAAGAATGGATTCACCATAAATGGAGGGATCGTGGTAATTTCAAAAGAGAGGTGAGGAGGTATGCAGCATACAAATGGGCATAGCAGGTAGCATAGTCACAGTCTTTGGGGTGTCTAGGCTATGAAAATTGACATCTGCCATAAAGTCTAGGTCTTCTAGGTTGGTTGTCATGGTGTCGTGCAAGCTGTGGTATGTTGTGGTGTCATCAAGATGTCCCAAAGTTTTGCCAAGGTGTTAAGGGTGTTTGGGTGCAAGAGTATCAATGTTGAGATGCTAACTGATGAATGAGAATGTTCATTGAATGCTTTAAAATACCAATCACAAGATGAAGTTTCCCACCCCTAAAATGTCAAACATAGGGATATTTATAGGGTTAGGGTTGATGTAAAGTGTAGATTGAGTGCCATATAGCAAAGGGCATAGTTGAGGCTACATTGACTTAGCTACATTCCCACTAGAGCAAAATGGTGCTATGCTTTGGTGTGCTCCAATGGAGCCTATGAGATTGCTAGATTGTGACTATGCTACCAAGAATGCATGTGTAAGTGTTAAATAGGCCGTAAAGTACCTAAAAATAATGCAAAATAGTCCAATTTGGAGGCTATGCTTTAGGACTATGTTTTCCCCTATTTTGAGTGGGGTCGAGCATAGGTACAATCTTGGGACAAATGAGGGATGCAAAAATGATGCAAATTGCTAATCTCACTTGCTGAAGAAGTGTTGAAGCTGAGATGGAAGTCGATGTTGAGCTCTGGGAGCTTTTGAAGGTAGTCCTACATGGCTATGCTAGTTATGCTTTGGAGCATAGCTTAATAGTTAGGAAATTCTACAAAATATTGAAGTCCAGTGTTGGCTACGCTCTATAGCATAGTAGGAAAAGTGAGAGCATAGCACTAACACTTAGAAAAAATTACCAAAAATTGCAATTTTTGTCTAGGCTACGTTGGCTATGCCCTAGAGCATAGTTAGAGGGGCATCTTCTAAAGTTAGAAAATTTGCAAAATGTTCCCTCCATGTTGAGCTAGCTTGACAACTTCTAGCTTGACAGTTAGGCAAAACTAGCCATTGAAGTGCATGCTACATTGGTTATGCTCTAAAGCATAGCAGGGAGAATGAGAGCATAGCACAACACTTAGAAAAAATTTTGCAACCACTGTCGACACTTAGAAAATTTTGCAAACTTGATTCTGTGTTACATGTTACACTGACTATGCTCTATGGCATAATCCTAGCAAAGGAAGCATGGGCCAAACACTTAGAAAAAATTTGCCTTGTGTTGACACTTAGACAAATTTGTACTTGAGGTGTTGTCGCCCAAATTTGGTGGTGTTTCATATGCCCCTATTTGTTGACATTTGGAGGAGTGGCCCAAGAGACGTCAACAAAGAACCCAAAATAACATAATAGGCATGGTACCAACATTACTTGTTGGTACCTAATCAGAGGATCTTTTGTTAGGCTCGAGAGTGCTAAAGGTAATGGTATGTTGAAGGTAATGGATGTGGGGAATTGGTTTGGGATAGCAAGGAAGGAATGAGATGCAAATAGTGTATCATGCTACAAGATGCAGGGTTAGCACGGTTGACCATGATCATGGCACTAGGATGGGTTGCTATGAAAATGATGATCTCTTGTTGGAATGCTTGGAATGCTTGTGAGAGAGCCATCATCCGTAGCATTAAAATTCCTTACCCCTAACATGTTAACCTCTTGTTGGAGTGCTTATGAGAAGGCTGATGTGAATTGGACTAGTTGCGAAATTATAGCTTTGCTAGATTTTCTGTGGGGACATGTTTTATCCCCCTTTGCCTTTTTTTAGAAATGATAGCTACAAGATGCTTATCATCGAGTAGATTGTGTGCCACTCAATGGGCTTTACTTAGATGCAACCATGTCACATTTGTAGGATAGGTGTTTCCTCCTTGGGATGAGTTGCTTTACATCTGCTTGGGCTTTGACTAGCCCATAGAGGCTCCCCATGGGATGCGTTGCATTATGTCCTTCATGGGTTTTGCAGTCAACTGAAAGAAGGTGCCATCTGCATCGGAGAAGCTGGCAGGGTAGGCAAAGAAATGGAAGGAAAGGGGTAAATGTGAATAGGTTATAGCAAGGTAATAGGAATGTGCACTCTCAAGTGTCTTGGTGAGCCCAACTAGGCACATCAGAGTAAGGTAGTGACTTGCCACTACGATGAAACATGTCTATGAACAATTACCTCTAGGGCGTCCCCCTGCAAACAAAATGCAAAGAAAATAAGAAAACAACCACACAAAATGAGATAAGAGAAAACTACTTGTTGTGAGGGCATTGTAAGTGCCATGAGTGCTAGGCCAATTACAAGAGCTTGTAGTGTCAAAGTAGGAAGGCCAGTGCAGGTGCTAGAGCTAGAAAGCTACAAAAGCTTTAGTAGCCACATTGAAAGCGAGCACCCAAAGGAGGCCATCAAGGTGGTCGAGGGTAATGGTGGTGTAGGTGCTTGAGACTTGACACTAAGAATAGGAACTTTGAAATCTAGCAAAATGGAAAAGAGCTAGGATGCTGAATGTGCTTCAAAGCCTAGGAAATGGTGAGGGTTGGAAGATGGTAGCAAGATGGTTGGGCCACACTACTACTGGTATTCTAGTGGGTGGTGTTGATGGTGAGAGCTCCAAGAAATAATGAACTACCGAAGGATGGTAATGTTGTCGATGTAGCCTAGGGATGGTACTACTAGTAATGGTGGCAATAGCTTTAGAAGTTTAGAAAAATGCTTGAGGACATCTCTAGAGGATCAACAAAATGCCAAGGGTGATAACGTTGCAAATGTTCCAAAGGTCTCTTTCTTAATGACATGAGATCCATTTTGGAACTTTAATGCCTTTCCCCACCTTGCCTGAGAGGCGTGGGCAGATGATAGAGGAATGGAAGTATTTATGCTCACTTATCTGTAGAACGGTGCATGTTGAGCTATGTGTGTTGAACTATGAATTCGATTTAAGGTCATGACAGACTATGATGTTGTGTTAGCTTAAGGTCTTAGCAAATTGTGAACCCAGTTTAAAGTCCTAGTAGATCATGATGCATTAGTTTATAGTCCTAGTAGATTGATGTGTGATTGTTTAATATCGTAGTAGATAGTGGATGTTCTGCTAGTTTAATGTCATGATGTAAGGATGAGTTGTGCTAGTTTATAGTCATAGTAGACTTACTAAGCTAGTTTAACGTCATAGCAAATGGGTGTGTTGTGGATGCCAATTTAATGTTGTAAACCAAGGTTTCTCTGTGCTAGTTTAAGGTAATAGCAGATTTGTTATGCTAGTTTAATGTCATAGCGGATACTTGCTTACCTTGCTTTGTCATTAATGTAGCATTACGTACTAGGCATAGAACAACTTTAGGTACAAATGGCTGATTAGATTGGCAAACTCATTGTCTTCTAGATCAACAAGCTTGAATGCTCCATTATCATAGGTCTTGGTGAACAAAAAAGGCCTTTCCTAGTTGGCTAAGAATTTATCCTTGGGTTTGTTAATAGCCTTGAAAACTAATCCCCTCTCCTGATTAGGCATTGATGTTGATTATGGTGGTGCTTTTATCATTTCTTTTCTTAGTACCATTCAATGTGATCAAGTGTCTACATGAACTCCTCCCTATAAAGTCAAAGTCAATGATTCTCAACTCATTATTCTAAGCCTCATTAATGAAGCTCATGTAGAGCGATGGGACTTGCACAACATGCAAAATAGCAAAAGGTAATATGTCATATAGCCTTATGTATGGGTCTAAAGCAATTTTTCCCCTTGAATTGCAAGTCCCATCGCTCTACATGCGTAGACTAGCTACTCTTGTCATCATCATTTGTTGCTGCTAAGCATCTTCTTCAGAAGGTTAAAAATGAACTTATTTGTAGCCTCCACTTGGCCATTCACCTGTGGGTAGTATGGCAATGAAAAGGAATGGTTAATGCTAAGGTGTTCATAGAACTCTCTAGTTTCTACATTGCTAAATTATGACTCCTTGTTTGTGACTATAGTCATGGGTAGACCAAATCAGGTCACTATGTTGTCAAGGATGAATTTGGAAACTTGTTGTGATGTTTTCTTCCTAAGGGGAATGGATTCAACCCACTTGCTAAAGTATTTAGTTGTAGTTATGATGAAGCAATATCCTATGGAAGACTTAAGTGTAATAGGTCCTATGATATCCAACCCCCAATGTTGGAATGATCATGTGATCTACATGGTATGTAGTTTAGTAGGTGGCACATACATTAAGTTGTCATGCCATTGAAACATGTCACACATCTTGACCTTGGAAATGCAATCACACTCCATGTAAGGCCAATAGTAGCCTAAGCATATGATTTTTGATGCCATTGCCCTGGGTGCTATGTGACCTCTAGACAGTCCCTCATGGACTTGACCAATGATTGTTTACACTTCACTATTGCTAACATAGGTTAGCAATATGCCATCATAGGATCTATGACATAGTGTGTTATCACCTATGAGGATGTGCTACTATGACTATTTTCACACTACATCCTTTTGAGCAGTGGTTAAATGTTGCAGATGCTCACCTTGTAGAAGGTATGACTTAATGTCATCACACCATTCTTATGCATGAGTTGTGCTTGTTGTGGCTACGGATGCAATGTTAGTTGTTTGTATGATAGGTTTAATGTAATTTGGTACTGAATCAGGAAAGGCATGAAACATGTTAGGTGCAATGCTTAAGGCAAATGTAGTTAATGTGTCTGCAATGTCATTCTTGTTGTGAGGAATGTGTTGGATATCTATAGTTGCAAATGGTTTGAGAAAGTGCTTTGCTAAGGCATAGTAAGGTTGTAAGTGTTGTGCTTTACAAGCATAAACCTTTGTAACTTGGTTAATGACTAACTGCAAATCACCTTGGATCATTAGGTTTTGAATTCCTAGGTCACAGGCTGCTAAGATGCGTCTAAAGAGACCTTTGTACTCTACTAAATGTTGGTGCAAGGAAATGCAAAGTGATAAGCGAAGGGTTGGATCTCCTTAGAGGGAAAAATGATTATGATAGTGGAACTACCCCCTTGAGAGGTTGAAGCATCATTAAAGTGTAAGGTTACCTTAAAGTTGGCAAGCACTTGGCCTATACTGCTAAGATGCTCATATGAAAATTTCAGATCTATCATTACTTGATCATTTATTGGAGAAGCTGTGAGTTGTGTAGCTATTACTTAACCTTTAGTTAATGCTTGTGCAATGTAGTGTAGCTCAAACTC
Source organism: Gnetum montanum (assembly GCA_015680685.1). NCBI lineage: Eukaryota > Viridiplantae > Streptophyta > Gnetopsida > Gnetales > Gnetaceae > Gnetum > Gnetum montanum. The sequence continues at coordinate 16,818 of MNCI01002708.1, read as the reverse complement.
TGTAGTTATTTCTTTCCAATGTGCAATCCGACTACTTTCATAAATGTTTGTTGTGATTGCCTGTAGTACATTACTTTTGTAGATGATGTTTTCTTGGTTGTGGAAAAGATAGTGCCTCCACTTCTTAAGTGCGAAGAGTAAGGCAAGGTAGTTCTCTTCCACATCATTATATTTTGCTTCATGGGCCACTAATGCATGAATTAGGTAGTATATAGGGACCTCTAAGCCAGCATCTCACTTTTGGCAAAGCAAAGAAGTGATGGATGTGTCGGAGGTTCCAAGGTAGATGTAGAATGGTTTATCTCTGTGCAAAGGGTAGATTGTAGGAAGTTGAGCCAGCTCTTGTTTAGGGTTGTCAAATGACTCTTGGAATTGGTCTGTCCACTCAAAGTGTGCTCCCTTTTTAAGTAGATGTTGTATAGGGTACAACTTATCAGTTAACCATGCAATAAACCTATGAATGAATTGTAGTCTACCTTGTAACCCATGTAGCTCCTTAAGGTTAGCTAGCGGTGCTAGGTTGATGATGACCTTAATCTTATTGGAGTCTATGTGTATGCCTACTTCTAATACTATGAAACTTAACATGTAACCCGTTTTGACATCAAAGACACACTTCTTTAGATTCAATCTAAGGTCATATCTCAAGCAATTTTTGAGTACATGGTCTAAGTCATCTGCATGGTTATGTACCATTTTGGACTTAACTATATTGTCTTCAATGTAGTCATTGAGCAAATCTAGGAAATAATCACTAAAAATGTACGTTATGATGTGTTGATAGGTTGCTCCTACATTCTTTAGTCTGAAAGGCATCATTGTATAGCAAAACATACCCCAAGGGGTCATGAAGATAGTATTGAGCTGGTGCTCTAGGTTTATCCAAATCTGGTTGTAACTAGAGAACCCATCCATAAAGGACAACAAGGCATGACCCAATGTAGTATTGACTAGTTAATTAATACTAGGTAATGAGAAATTTTCTTTAATGGTCACCTTGTTTAGGTCTTGAAAGTCTATGCAAATGCATATGCTCCTATTTTTCTTGGGTACAACCACAATGTTGGAGACCTAGTTTATGTAGTCAATGGCCTAGATGAAACTAGCTTTGTCAAGCTTGGTTATTTCATTGTAGACTACCAACGCCAACTTAGGCCTAACCTTGCAAGATTTTTTCTTAATTAGTTTTATGTGAGGATTGAGGATTATATTGTGCTGCACTATGTGAGGATCTAAGCCTGACATGTCTTTGTAAGGCCATGCAAACACCTTGATGTTGTCATTAAGGATTTTGGTGGTGCTTTGGGTGTGTTGAGGCTCTAACAAGAAACTAAGTTTTAGTGTTTTTTCCTTGCCACTAAGTGTTGCTATAGGGATTTCAATGAGAGGATCCTTAGTGATGTCACCTACCTCTAGATCTAGAGGTTTGACTAGATGGTGTAGCCAATCTAGTGGTGCCTGTATGGATGCTATATTTTTATCATGGGCTTGAGGCTCAAGATCTAGGCATTCAGTATCGATGTATTGCGTGAGGTCACCATGAGGCCTGGTAAGGCCTGGTTGTAACTAGAGAACTTGTCCATAAAGGACAACAAGACATCTTGCCTCATGGTGACAACAAGGCAAGATGCCCACATGTGCTCATGTTGCAATGTTGCCAAGAATCCTACAAAAAAATCATAAATAATGTCAAGTTACACCTATCTTAAATGAAGTAAAAATGCATAAAATAAGGAAAGCAATGCAATGAAAATTTGCCTAAGTATACATATGTGGAGTTGTAGAAGCAAGTATGTGGGCTAGTTTTGAGCCTTGACAAGCCATGGTATGCTAGTTTATGGTCATAACAGACCATGGTTTTCCAGTTTAAGGTCATAGCAAATCATAGTTTAGTGTAACTATATTTTTGTGCACCTAATGTAGACTAAAGGTTTTTTGTTGCTTTCACAATTATAGGGTATTGGTAAAGCCAATCCTCTTCATGGTGGAGCTTGTTGGCATCCTCTCCTGTATGAGTGAGCCCATTCCGAATGTGCCCACATCAAACACATAGTTGGGTCACCATGTAGTATGGTTCTAGCTAGGAGCATGTGAGTTCCTAGAATTCCTGCTCCAATACTTCAGTGTGATGATGTGGTCACACTTAGCAGTGAAAGTTGCTGGTGTCATCATGGAGACATTGCTACCTAGGGAAAACCAAGACATTTTGAGGTTCATGTCTGATGAGCCCACTACTGGTGATGGTGTAGTAGGAGGTTTAGGCTGAGGCCTTAGGGATGTTAGACCTTTGTCCAGGATTTTCAGATGCCAGAGTTTAGTTGTTATAGCAAGAGAAACACTCTCATTATTACTCAGTGTGTGGATACCTTGTTTTAGAACCCACTTAGGATGGTGTACTATGTAGGAGGGTAAGTGTTCCTATGATTTTTGCATTATTTGTTTGGCTATTGGCTCATACAAAGGTGCTAACTGCTCATGTTTTTTGCTAGATTTAACATTGGTGAGCATGACGTACATGATGAGGAGGGGGCATTGAACCTAACTTGCACTACCCTGTAGAAATTTTCAACCTACAAGAGCGTTTGTGCAGGGATGATAAGCTAGATTGGGTTTGACTTAGCGGAGTAACCACATCAGTATTTGAAAGCCTATGAGAGGTGTTAGATCCATGGATGGTTGGATGTGGAGTGGGTGGATGATGTACCTAGCATTAAGGAGGCATAAGTTCCACCACCACCATCCCCATACCTTTTTTCCCACATAAACAGTTTATCACTTTACTCTCGTGCATTTGCTACTTTGCCTTTTTGCATGATGCTAACATTGTTTACTTTGCCTATATTACAACTACAGTCACTTCAGGATAGGTCATAGTGGTAGCTATAGGTTGCACTAAGGCCACCCTCCTTATGAAGTATGGGGATGTTGAGGGTGTGCAGCATTGGTTGTGCCATGAGGCCCCAATAAAGTTGAGAAATAGGCTTATGTGGTCTGGGCTGATGGACCTTTTCTTGGCCCTTAGCCTAGGTATCTCGATGTTCAAAATGGTTGCTATTATTGAGTCCTTTAGCAAAAATTCTCATCACTTTTTCATGAAGGTACATGGTGTGAGGGTGATTTTGGACCTCACTAATGACTCCTTTGTGGATCTCTTTGGCCTCTCCTCTGATGGCCCATTGGTTGTTGATAAGACCAACAAAGAGGTGGACCACCAAGGTGATATCGAAGAGTGGCTAGGTACTTCTCAATTTCACAAAGGCATACTTGTTAAAAACGTATAGGTGTCCATGGTTTGTGAGCTTTACCCTCTTTTTCATGCTTGTGCATTTTCGAAGCTGCTCTCCCAAGGGAAAATCCTTGGGGTAGAGTAGGCTTGAGTGATGAGAGATGTACTGGAGGAGGGCACAAGGTACAATTGGGCCTCTCACCTTGCTAGTAGCCTACATGCCAAGATTGTCAAGTTGCACGACAACCTCCACATGAGGTCACATGTGCACTTCACATTCTTTGCAAGATGGCTATGAAGATTTATGAAGTTTTTGGTGGTTTGCAAGGATAGGAAATGGGTGCTATAAGACTAAACATATCTTTCAAAGCCATGGATCAAGTACCTGTTTGCTATTACGTGAGTGTAGGATCCCCAGAGGTGATTGGTGAGTCATTTTTCATAATGACTAAAGATCCCTTAGGGTGATCTCACTACTTGCATGATTGTGTAGGTGTGCCCCCACTAGCTGGTACCAGGAACATGGCTAGGGTAGAGCATTACATTGCTGAGATGATGGGACCATCTAAGGTAAAGACTAAGAGGCCACATCTCATAGAGGAGCTTGCATGGAAGGTTGTAAAGGTGGAAGGCAAGATCTTCTTGAAGTTTCATGACTCAGCATAGATGTTGCAGGTTAGTACGAGTTATTGGATGTGTTTTTTAGATATTATGTGTTTATATTTTTATTTTCTTATGCAATGCTATGCTAGATTATGTTAAGTTGCTATGCTAAGTGTTAAAATGCTAATCTTAACATGTGTGTGAATTGTTGAAATTAGGTGAGAGGGATACTGAAGTAGCGATAGAAGTAGTAGCAGAGGAGGTTCTTCCTCAAATTGAGGAAGGACAAACATAGGAGAAGGAGCTACGTGAGGCTATAGAAGCCCTCCAATAGTTAGAGGAGGGACTGCTTCACCTCGATGGGGGGGATTTTGATAACCTCTTTGATGGTGTGCAGCTGGGTGATCCCCTCGCTCTTTTGTTTGAGGGTTTGCTAGGTATCTACTTTTCATTGTCATCTATTATTACTCTCTTTCTACTCTTGCATATCTAGCTATTTGATTATTGGTAAATGTGTTATTACATTGTAGTCGCAAAGATACCTGCCAATGATCTAGTGTCCACCTCTACTTATCATATGGAGCCATGAGTAGAGGCACCTAACAAGTTCACCTTCATGGAAGATTTGGTTGAGGACATGGTGTACCACCTATAGTAGGTGGATCCTGAGCTTGATATGCTTGTGATGTTACTTTGCTTATCTTACTTTACCGACTTAAAAATTAGTCTATGGCTAATGCTATTTTGCTTGTTGTATGCCAATAGGTTCTAAGCTTCACTAGAATCCAAGCAGGGTGGCTAGGGTGGATGTCATCCCTAAGTTTCTCCTTCAGGTGGAGCAAGTGCCTCACTGCATGTATGAGGCTACAAGTAAGTGCACACTTTCATGTGTGAAAGCATTATGGGTTTGTAGGTGCAATAATGAGTACCTATGGAAGTAGGTACATGAGCTCCAAGATAAGGCTATGAGCTAGAACACCAAAATGGAGGACTTGCAGTTCCATTATGACTTCCTTGTGGCTCATGCACAAGGGGATAGTATCTAATAGATAGTTAAGATTGACTATGCTAGGTAATGGTCAATAATATAGGGTAAGAATAAGGCCACTAGAGAGATCATTGCGTAGAGGTTGTAGATCGATTTTCTTGCCCAAAAAAACCAAGGTTGGAAAGATTATAGTGCAAAGGTGTATCAATGGGGGAAAAATCAAAAGAACCACAAGTACCACTACAAGAATGAGTGAAATACATACCTTAAATGGTACAAGGAGGATTCCATTGAACATAGTTGCCATGATATGTTCCTTAAGGAAACAAGTGGGACATGGGCTTACAAGTTATTCACTCATCACATAGTGGTGAATGGGTATATAAAGAGGTAGATCACTATGCCATCAAGGGAGGTCTCCTCTACCATGTTTTCAATGGAGATTCCTACATGGACCACTGTGCACAAAGGCAAGACCTTGCATGTATTGACTTTGGCCAGGAGGACTAAACATGGCTATCAAAGGCCAAAATCATCTAATGCTTGGAGGAGGGCCTTGAAAGATTTCCTTTAGAGACAGATGTGGGATCCTCTTAGGTTAGTTATTTTTTTGTGATTTTGTACTTTTTATATTAGTTTTGCATGTTGTGCATTTGCTAACTATTTTGTTATTTTGTGCTACTTCAAGTAGGCCCCAAGTGATGCCGTAGGCTCCAACTAAGAAATAAAGGAAGAGGAAGAGGAGCCTCAACCCCCACCAAACACTACCAGCTAAGCAGTCCTGATGTAGCCCTGTTGTTGGGAAATTTTGCAATTTTTGGCCATTTTTTCTGTACCGTCATGCCATGTATTTTATTGATGGATTAATGAAGATGTAATGATAAACTATTTTATGTAAAGTTTTACATTTATCCTGTTAAATATTGTGTGCTAGTAATGAGGTAGTTTGATGTAATTAGGCCCTTTATGGACCCCATGCCAATTTAGAGCCATGGTGGGAGTGTTGTTGCTAGTTTAAGGCTATTTTGAGTCATGAATAAAAAGATAAGGTGCTACCAGTTTTAGGCCTTGGTGAGTTGTAGCGATAGTTTTAGGCCATTCTAGGCCAATGTGATGAAAGACAAAAGGTTATTTGTTTTAGGCCACAACGAGTCATATGCTAGTTTAAGGTCTTTTTGGGCCATGGCATCACAAGGAAGGTGGCCAATTTTAGGCCATGGTAGGCCATATGTATTTTTTTCAATTTTGAATTTTAGTGTTTTTAATGCATAAGAAAAATAATAAAAAATGCATAAATAAAAGGAATGCATGCATAATAAAATGAATAATGCAAAACACAAGTAACCATGCAAAATGTAACTATGCAAGCAAAAGGAAAATGGGTCATGTGAAGATTAGGGATAAGTAGGCACCTAGCACATGTTGAACTAAGGGGATGCCTTAGTTGTGTAGTTGCTTCATAACCCAATGTTGGTTGGGGGTGCATAGGGCTTGGGCAACATAAGGCAATATTCACCTAGACCCTCATCCATGATGCTAAAGAGAAACTCTACCCATAGAGCTTTCTCAGGGGGGTCATCAACTTCTTTTGGTTTCTTAGGTGGGTCTACTAGACAAGGTTGACCCTCATCTTTTATAGGTGGCGTATTATCGGGGAACTCTACCTCTAACCCTTGTTTTGTGTCAAGGTTGTTGATGGTTGAAGGGANCTCTAACCCTTGTTTTGTGTCAAGGTTGTTGATGGTTGAAGGGGTTTCATTATCACCATGTATAATCACTTCTCCACCTTCATATGGAAGGTGGATTTCTTGGTGGATGGGCAAGGAGATAATCCGTAATTGGGTAGCCAGGGCCTTTCCAAAATCAAGTTGAACCTGGGCATCTTCTTAATGACAATGAATTTAGCTGTTATGGGGAATTTCTCCTCTACTGTGAAAGCTATCATGGCTGTCCCCCTTACTACAATGTGTGATCCATCAAAGGACTTCAAGCATGTTGTTTTCATGGGTTTAATTTGGTTAGCGAGACTGAGTTGGTCAATGATTGAGAATTGGATGATGTTAGTTGCTGCCCCATTGTTAATGTGAATCCTATGAATCTTGCATTGTCCTACATGGATTGTTATGAACATTTGTGTGATGATAACCTAACCCTTTTTAGGATCAATCTTAATCACCTCATTGCGAAATGCCAGGGGTGTTAAACTCAATCCCTGTGGTGTAGGGGGAAGCATCACAACATGGATGGCTTGTTCATCTGCTGGGATGTCCTCCTTGATGGGAATGGAGGTCAACATGTGAATTAATGCTTCGCAATGAGTGAACAAGGTTATGACCAAGTTGTATAGGCTTAAGGTTGTGTTTTTTCGTTTTAGAGCTTGTTTGACTTCTGCTAACGTGTTTAGGAAATCCTGATCACTATTAGTTTCTTTGTTGGCCTTTATCTTCTCCATGCGGCCTAGGAGACAGATCTCTTAAGGAGGAGATTTGAACTTTGCTTGTTTTGCTTGCTTTTGAGCCTTAGTACTCAATTCTTGATTGCTTGTAGTGGTTGTTCTAGTCGATGTTGTCATGGGAATAGAAGACAAGGTGACAAGCTTAGGCAGACCTAGCTCTAGGCATTTCCTAATCATTTTATTAGTGAGATGCTCATTAGGCCTCTCGAGCTATCACCTAGACTACATGTTATTGTATATAGGATGAGGCCTTAGGTGAGTAGGGCCTGATGTAGTCCCCACCACTAGACTCTGAGGAGGTAAGGAGTATAAACTTTGAGGCATCCTAATGACAAAAGGTGTTTAGGTTGCTATTGTTGCAATGTACTATGGGCCCTAACCACAAAGGGTGTCATGGGTGCCCAAGGTGGTGCTCTGGTGATAAAAGGTGACGCTGAGGAGGCCCTAGTGTTACTAGAGGGCATACGAACCACAAATGGTTCTTATGCTAGTTCTGAGTCATCATCAATGCTAATGACATTGATAATGTAGCCTACACCACTTGCATTGAGAGGATCTTTGTAAACCTTCATTGATTGATTTTCTAGGTAAAATAGGTTGGTTGCATCAAGAACCAGTTGGCCTTGGTCAATCATGTGTTGCTATGTCATCCCATAAGGCCATGTAGAAGTTTTTGTCATGGCCGAGTAGTGGGTGGTAATAGTAGAATCGATCCAACCTAAAATGCTTAGAGACTAGAGGCTCATTTGGTGCAACTACTGATGGATTTCTAAGAAGCTTGCAGTAGTGATCATGGCCCTCACAAGCATCCTCAAACATTTGCTTATACTAGATGCACCCAACATTAAGTAGCTAACCTAAGAGATCCAATAGCTTGATGGGCAATGGTGTGTACTTTGAGTGGTCCTTGTACTCAAAGTCTGGCATTGGGGCATCTTGCCCTGTGGTTGCCAATGATGTAGACTAGTTGATTGTCAAAGTGCCAAAGATGGATGCTTTACTGTTGGCTATGGCTTTAGGTGCCTTGGTTGTTGGTTTGGCATTGTTTAGCTTGGCCTCATTGGTCATCGTTGCAATAGTTGTGGTTGCATTGTCCTTTTCCTTATCTTTCTTTGCATGCAAATTTTCGTAGGTCATGTAGGCTAAGTTCTTACTAGCTTTTGCTGCATCTTGAATGCTTTTTGTTTGAGCAAATGCATGGCTCAAGGAATGTAGGGCAAGCTAATAAAACTTTGACTTGATAAATTTATTCACTACACCTTTGAAAATGGCTAGTAGGTGGGTTTCTATGATGGCCTCATGAATTTTGTTAAGTGCGGCACTCCAATGCTGGATGAATGTTTACATGGGTTATAAGTGGCCCTGCTTGATTTGCATTAGTTGATCTAGGGTCACCTTAGGGTTCAAGTTATGAAACACCATGAAATTTCAAGACCTTGATGATTCAACAAGGTCTCAAAGTTTGGGCAAGGATTTCCACAAGTAGCACATTTGAGCAAGTTTTCTTTCATTTTGGCTAAGGGCTTGCTACGCTATGCTACCAGCTCAGCATAGTAGACTTTAGGAGGACTGAACAGAAATGAGGGATGCGCAGCAACAAAACTTCAACTTTGCAAGCTGGCCATGATTGAGAATCTTAACTTTTGTCATACTACACCACGTTACGCTATGCAACATAACGCAGTGTAACGTAAGTAGTGCAGTTGACTTATCCATAGCAATAAAGATTATGAAATTCAGATGGTGGCAGTCATTACGCCACGATACACTTCCCAGTGTATTGTACTGTAGTCACGAGATAGTTTATTCAGCACAAGAGACAAGGTCAAATAAACTATCTCCTTGAAAGGTGGTTACGCTATACTACGCTTCAAAGCGTAGCATTACAAACTTCAGTTACAACACATCAGGTCAACAGTATTTTATGGGCCCAAGACACACGTCATCTAAACCACGTTCTTCTCCTAACCCTAATCTTATAAATACACTGGTAGACAATGCTTAAGGGGTTGGCAATTGTTAGCAAATTTTTGACAATATCTCTTGGCGAAGACTGGTGAGACGACGAGAAAGAGTTAACAATAGAAGAGCATCGACGGTGACCTACAAGATCTTTTGACCAGAGATTTCAAGTTAGCAGACACTTTGCTTCGAGTTTGACTCCCTTTCTCCTAGATTGGATAGAATAAGGTAGATCAACCTTTGCTTGTTTTATCTCTAATTAGCTTCTTGTTTATAGTAGACACTTCGTCCAAACTGAAGTTCGCTTGTAAATCCTGTTGTATTCATCATATTTATCTATAAGGGAGATCCCAAATCTCGAGATCATGCATGTTCCAAGTTCAATTTGCTACATCTTATTTACATTGAATTTTGCGATCATTTTTCATAATTTACACCACCTTCATTGCCTTCGAGATCTAATCTTAGAGCAGATCTCATTTTCTCATAAGTTGAGAATATGTTTTCATATTAAGTCATTGCCTCATTATACAATCGTTGACAAATTTACTGATTGTTTAAGTCCTTGTCTAATCAACAAGATCATTCAGGGCACCTCAGATTCGTTTTCTTCAGCATGGCTCTTGTGTGGATCCAAGGTTAAAATTGTGTACATAGAAATTCCCTCGGTGTTTCCAGCAACCGACGTTTTCTGTCATTACAAGCTGTACTTGAAGTGAGTGAAAAATTAACTAAGTAATTCCTCCAAGGAAGATATGAAGGCCATGGGGAGTGCACAGTACCAATTTAATGCCTTGTTGGTCAAGGACATGTTAAATGCATAGGTGATTACATGCAGCCATGCCTGCAATAGAAGGCATTCAGAATGGAAGGTTACTAGATGGGCATTAGGATCCTCTTCATTGTTGTATTTAGTGAACTAGGGGAGTTGGACTCCAAGAGGTAGGGTTAGCGATGGGACTGCAAGACAAATTGGGTTGTCCTAGTAAAAGTCCATCACATGGACTATTTCAGAGGAGGAGTCTTTAAGCTTCTTAACCTCCTCAATGAGCATCTAGATGAGCTAGAACACTTGGTCAAAGCTTTGGGTGGGTGTAGTAAGCTGTGCCAATTGTGCTAACCACTGTGTTACTTGAGTGATCCATAGTTCTACTATGGGCTGCATGACCATGTGCGATGCCTGTTGCATGTATTTCTATGTATGTTGTGCCATGGGCATGGGGGTTGGAACCCACCATGTAGTTGTGGCTTGCGCCATTGTAGGGGGTACTGATGGGATAGGTGGAACGTACAACACTTGAGTTAGTGGCAGTTGGGACATCTACACAATGTGCATGTAAGACTGCATTAGCATCACACATGTCGAAAGGAAGGATTGTGTAGACTGCATGGACATCATGGAGGGGAGGATGGCAGATGGTCCTATGCCCTAATGTATGTGATGTATAAAGGTTAGGGTGATAGACAATCTTGCACCTTGATGTGCATGCACTTGATGACTTGCCACAACAGGGGTTAACCTAGGAGGTGACAAAGGGGATGTAACTGCATGATAGAAAGTGAATGGTTGGCACTATTGAGTGATGAAACTAGAGGTAGCCTACTAGAAAGAGGCATAAAAGGTATTCTCATTCTTTGAACAAGCCTCAAACTCATCATGTCCATCCTAAAGGGGCTTCTCGTAATCAGTTGTTGCATCATGCTCATTCGACCCACTTAGTTGAACGAGTTGGTCAAGTAGCCACCAAAAGGTCTCGATGAGTGGAATGAAATTATTGGGAGCAAGGAAGTACTCCCTCCCATTCTGGTGTATGATTTCCTAACCCTGTTTAGCATCCATTTCTTGACAATCTAGGGATAGATCCCCTTGGAGTTTTGTGTAAAGGAAGTTATATTTTCCATCATCGAGTACCATGTACTTGGGAGGTTGGTTGTGTATTCTAAATGACTACCTCTCTACCAAGGCAGACCCCTCAACCCTAAGAAGATCAATTATGATATCTCATTGACCAAGTTGAACAAAAATTATACTTAGAATGGAGGTTAAAGGTTGCTCAGGGTTCATGATGCTATGAAAAAAATGCAAAAGTTGCATATACTAAAAAAATGGCAAAGTATAGAAATGCTGAAAAATAGCTAAGTAAGAAGATGCTGAGAAAATGGCTAAGTCTAAAAATGCTACTAAAAAAAACTAACTCTAGTGTGCTACTCTTGCTATGTTGAAGCTTGCTACACTCTCACATTGAGAGCTAGCTACACTCTCCTAAGCACATAGAGTTTTGGCTAAGTGCCAAAGATACGCTTTGGCTTTCATCCAATAGGGTTCTAGGGGACTTGACAATTGGGTCCAGTCTACACCAGTTGACTCGTAGACAACTCTTGTGTTGGCCTATGATCCAACTATTGCCATGGTAGGTCCATAGGGGTGTTGGGTTTGCACGAGCCTAAAGCTAGTAATGGAGGTGTAGAGAGCACACAGGACTATCACTAAATGCAGAAGGAAATGGCATGACTCTCCTTCTAGCTCATAAAACTATAGTGACCAAAAATTTTAGTGGCTAGAATGATCAAATTGAGGGGTCTATGCCTACAGTACAACCCTAACCTCATCCCCATTCAAAGGACTATTGTTGGGGGGAAAAAAAGAGGCAAAGCACTTGAGACGGTCTTGTTGATTGAACTAGGACTTACATAGTGTTTTGATGAATAGGTGCTAGGGGTTCACACAATGTTTTTGGTGGTGCTAGGATTGACTAAGCTTGAGATTAGTAGGGCTTTTCAGTGTGAAAACAATGGTGTAAACATGCGCATGCATGCAAAATAGTGAAAAAATGCAAGTGTGATGCTAAATGCCAAAGAAAATACTTGAAAATGCGATAGAGTTTGAGAGAGGAAGAATGGCATCACCACAAATGGGGGAAGCATAGTAATTATAGAAGAGAGATGAGTAGGTATGCAATGTATAATGGACATAGTAGACAGCATAATCATAGTCTCTAGGGTGTCTGGACTATGAAAATTGATGTTCACTATGAAGTTTGGGCCTCCTAGGTTAGCTGTCGTGGTGTCTTGTAGGCTGCGATGTGCTATGATATTGTTAAAGTATCCTAGAGTTTTGCCAAGGTGTTAAGGATGTTCAGGTGCAAGAGTGTCAATATTGAATGCTAACTGTTGAATTAGAATGCTCATCGAATGCTTCAAAATTCCAATCACAAACTGAAGTTGTCCACCCCTAAAATGTTAAACATAGGGGTATTTATAGGATTAGGGTTGACATGAAGTGCAGATCGAGTGCCATGTGGTAGAGGGGGTAGTTGAGGCTATGTTGACCCAGCTACGCTTCCATTGGAGCAAAATGGTGCTACACTTTGGTGTGCTTCAATGGACCCTATGAAACTACCTGAGTGTGACTATGGTACCAAGACTACATGTGTAAGTGCCAAATAGATTGCAAAGTACCTAAAAACAATGCAAAATAATGCAATTTGGAGGCTACGCTCTAGGACTATGCTTTTCCCTCTTTCGAGTGGGGTCAAGCATAGGTACAATCTTAGGACAAATGGGGGGTGCAAAAAACATGCAAATTGTTGATATTGCTTGCTAGAGAAGTGGTGGAGTTGAGATGGAGGATGATGTTGAGCTTTGGAAGCTTTTGGAAGTAGTCTTGTAGGGCTATGCTAGCTATGCTTTAGAGCATAGCATAACAGTTAGGCAAATTTTGCAAAAAATTAAAGTCTAGTGCTGGCTATGCTAGCTATGCTCTAGAGTGTAGTAGGAAAAGTGAGATCATAACACTAAAACTTAGAAAAAATTATCAAAACTTGTGGTTATCATCTAGGCTATGCTGGTATGCTCTAGAGCATAGTAGGAGGGGAAACTTCTAGAGCTAGAAAATTTGCCAAATGTTCTCTCCAAGTTGAGCTAGCTTGACAACTTCTAGCTTGACACTTAGGAAAAACTGGCCACTGAAGTGCATGCTACACTAGCTACACTCTAGAGTGTAGTAGGGAGAATGGAAGTGTAGCACAACACTTAGAAAAATTTTGCAACTATTGTCAACACTTAGAAAATTTTGTAAATTTGATTCTGTGCTACATGCTACATTGACTATACTCTAGGGCATAGTTCCAACAATGGAAGCATGGGCTAAACACTTAGAAAAAATTTGCCTTTTGTTGACACTTAGACAAATTTGTAGTTAAGGTGTTGTTGCCCGAATTTGGTTGTGTTTCAGAGTACATCGCTTAGTGCTCCTTAATCTTTCATTTCATTCATCCACTACATCAAGTTTTCTCCATTTTTCCAAATTTATGAGCTTAAACACCATCTTCTCATGTTTTCATACTATTCTTGGTCTTTTAAGCTTTCATTTGACACCAATTTCACTCAAAAAATCCATATTTTACAAGTTTAACTATAGTGGTCAACGATTGTGTCATTGAGGCCCCATCAATGCATCCAACCTTGTCGACGAGGCCTAGTTGACTAGGCCTCATCAATGTAGTGCAAAAACCCTATATATATCATCAAAAACTTTGTAATTTTTTGCCATTTGCTCATAACCCATAGGGAGTTTTTGAAATTTTTCAAAGCCCAAAACCTTCTAGAGCTCATAACTTCCCAATCGTTTGTTCAAATCACTTCGTTTTTAGATCCTATGCTTACCAGAGGTAAGATCTTTATCATGGGAGCTACAAACCTTAAGGTTTCTGATGAAAAATTGATGAAATGTTTTGAAAATCTTCCTAACTCCCCTAAGGGTTAATAACCTTAACAACATATCAACATTAAATTTTTCACAAGTTAACACTTTCGACAAACTTTGGAATGATTTATTAATGATAATGCATAAATAAATAATAATTGGATTAATTAAATCAACCATAATTACAACTTAGCCAAGTGTAACCATCCTTGAGAGATAAGGTATCCCAATTATTTTAAAATTACACAAGGATTGCAAAAATGTCTGAAGGAAGGAGAACCCTTGCAACCATGGGAGAAGCAACATAAAGCTAGAAGGGACCAACAAGAACAAAGCCAAGAACTTCTAGAGGCAACCCATGCAACAAGAACTTTTTGTGAGGAGCCTGAAGTGGAATATGTTCGACATATTCCAAAAGAAGAAGTGATGACCAAAAAATCACAATTAGGAGAAGTGCTTGGATCCACACCAAGGATTAAGGCCACATTGACTCAAGCCTACCTTAATATCATCAAGTCTTGAGAGATTCAACGATATGTTCTTCAAGAGATTAACTTTAGACCATTTTTGGAGAAAGCTCTAGAGGATGTTAAGACTTAGTTGCGAACCTCTCCCACGTGGCCAATCATCACGTCTAGTGGGGAGTGGTACATGGGAGAAACATACCTCTTCTAAAACAATCAAAGGCTAGGATCCATAGTCAAGATCAAAAACATTCAAGTGTCTTTCTTGGAAGAAGTTATTGCACATGCACTTGGGTTGCCTATCACTGGAACATAGTTGGTGGAATTATCCATACAAGGTGACCCTGAGGCCAAGAAGGAGTGGACCCAACGTTGCTACAGGATGGACTATAAGGAGTATGATGCCCTTACATTAGTGGAGTGGAATTACTTTAATATTGTGACCTATCACCTCAATCTAATGGTTGAAACACCGTTAAAAATCGCGAGTCGGCCTCAGGCAAAGATTCGCAATTCAAGTAAGGGCGCATTTCAGCATTCCAGAGGGGGGAATAAGACAGAGCAACGCCAAGAGGCGCGTAACATCAAGTCCG
>MNCI01002706.1:1088139-1112193 GCA_015680685.1 Gnetum montanum | reverse complement strand
TTGACATCCATTATCTAGCCAAAATGGAGTCTCGTACGTGATAGTTTATGTAGCAATTTTTTGGTAACATAGTTGGATTGTCTTGAAGAAATTGCTTATTTGAGCCTTGGAAGTTTGAACAATTTGTAGATATTGAATTTGGGATAGCTTTATTGAGAAGTGTTTACTCGTATCATTTTAACTTGTTTAAATATTTGAGGTCTTAACACAAATTTGCTTTCTCTCCTTTCTATTTCCATTGAATCTTGCTCTATTTCTAGTTTTCTTGTGGAACTATCTCTTTCTCTGGGAACAATTAGAAGTAGATTCGCAGAGTTGTGCTCAAATGTTTTTCCAAAATTTTATTTGTTATAAGTAGGTATTATAAGGACCGTGTAGACTAGGAAATTAAACAAAATAGGAACTCTCAACAACTCACAGTACTTGGCAAAGTTAGCTGAATCTCTTTAAGATAAGTCATTTGTAGTTTACACATAATGCAATCGTTTCATTTTCCACAACTGCACACCGCAACAGCACACACACATACTCACATTAACTACTGAGTCTATTTGGAGGTATCTGAGCCTTGGTGTTGCTAGAGACCAGCAAGCACCTAAATCCTATTCGAGGACACTCGTTGGCGGTCACGTCCCAAACGGTTGCCAACACTTAGACCATGAGATGGATCTTTTGCTAGTTGAGCCATAGATTTGTTTCAACACATATCTTCAGTACTTGCTCAAGTTGGTCCAAGGCTTACTCAAATGTAGCTCCATAGGTGGAAAAGTCATCCATGAAGACTTGCATACCATTATCGATATACTATTGGAAAATACTAAGGACCAGGTGTTGAAATGTTGTATGGGCATTGCACAGACCAAATGACATCTTACAATATGCAAAATTTCCTTAGGGACTTGTGAATGTTGTTTTGGATTAATCTTCTAATGCAATTTGGATTTAGTTATAGCCACTATAATCATCCAAGAAGCTATAATAACGATGTTTGGATATGGTGTCCAACACTTGATTCACAAGTGGTAATGAAACATGATCTTTAAATGTTGTCATATTCAACAGCCTAAAGTTGATGCAACCCTGCCACTTCCCACCTTTCTTCAACATAATTATGAGTGGGCTAACCCACTCATTGTTTGCAATGGAATAGATGAACCCTACCTTTAGGAGTTGTTCAATTTCCTCCTTGATGATCTGCTTCAATTTACGGTTCAGCCACCTTTGTGGTTGCCTTTTAGGCTTTATGGTTGGATCGATGTAAATGCGATGCTAGCATATCCTTGGATTGATTCTTGTTCACTTAGGATATGACCAAGCAAAGGTTGTTAGCCATTTTTTAATCACCTTTAACAACTTTTGTTTTTGTTTAAGAGTGAGTTTGACATTAATTATGATTGGTTTACCATTATTTAGAAATGCATATTCCATGCCAACTCGTAAATGTTTTAGCTCTACGGGCTCTTGCTTGAAGTTATCAGGGATTTCCAACTCTCCCCAATAGGTATCATCATCTTCATCAGAGAGTTGGGGATGAACTTGTTCAATTTTATCCATGCCTTTAACATAAGCACATGTTAGGCTCTCAGTTGGTTTCATTCATAAGGTGCTACTATTTGAGTAAGCTATTAGCCACTAGGTGCCCTCCTATTTTGTGGCTGCTACGTACATACACTGATGAATATTGATTTCTTATGCACACTAATTACATGTTTTAATGTATGTACTTTTGATGGACTAAATCTTTTGCATGCAACTACATCCATTATTGCTATACACAATGCATGGAATGCGCTTTTTCTCTATCTTGCCTAATTTATTTTCTTTGAAGATTTCCAAAGAGAGATCCCTTATGCCCATATGTGCATCTACCATGCTTAACCATGCTCTTGCCATAATGATGGGGAAGTCACTTTTGCAGTTTTCAACCTTAATCACCAAAAAATCAGTAGGATAGGCCCACCTACAAATTGTGGTTGCAATGTCCTCCACTAATCCTAGAGGAATAGTAATTCACTGATCTGCCAATTCTTGATGGATGTTTCTCTTCTTGAGAGGTGGTAGGTTCCAGGCCTTATACATGTTATGGGAGATGAGATTAACTCCAGAACTAGAGTCAAGAAGAGCCTTACATGGCTCATGTCTAGCAATTTGTAGGTAAATAAGTGAACTTTCTAGGTTAGATCTTCTCATGAAAAGATTGCCAGCCTTGATCTAGTTAGAAACTGCATGAGTTATTATCATAGTGTGAATAGGAGGTGGTAGTTGATTTGAAGGGCACTTGAAGGTATTTGATGTAGAGGATGAGGGTATTGGTGATGCAGGATGATCAGATATACTAGGTTGTGAGGGTTGGAGAGGATTGCTAAGTTAGAAGAAGGATGTTTTTCTAGATCGATTGTCTGAACCACTTAGCTAGAAAGTTGGTTGTAAATATATAGCCATTGTAGCATTTCATTGTTGTTGTTGTGAAGGAATGTTATCTTGCATGGATGGAGAAGGAGGTAACTAGGTTGAAGGTGGAGGTGTGTGTGCAGAAGGATGTGGAGGGTGATATGGATATGGGTTTTCCCCTTGAGTAGATGATGAATATGTTTAGTGGTACTCTGGAGGGTAATAGTGATGCTGAAATAAGGTATGATTTGTAGAACTTCTTAGAGATACAGGTTGCTAAACATAGTACTTATATGGATCTAGTTGCCTATAAGGGTACTACTCCCTTGGTGGTGGCATTTTTAACAATTGTGGTTGGTACCATTGTTGGTATTATTCATAAGGTTGTGAAGGAGCTCCACTTGGTAGTACTCTTGTTGTTGTTTGTGGGACTACCTTGAATTGGCTTGAGGATAAGGTAATCATCTAGGTGCTTGCCTATGTGCTAGTTGTGGATTCAATGCATACATCCCAGACTCTTGTAAGTGTGACATCACAAGGAAACAACCATTTGGATGTTCATATTGACAAATGTCACAATTCATTTCATCATCAGAGTTGGTTTCCACAACTTCCTTTATGACCACAGCTTTGCTCTTACCTCTTTGGTAGGCATGGTCAACTTCTTTTTGCCTCTTGAGGTTATGATCACTATTTTGATCTTTGGATTCTTCAAAAATCTTCATAGTAGTTTGAAATTTTTCATCCAAAGAGTCCCATAATTTGTCAACCTTTGCTAAAATATTAGAAACAAATTTTTGGATGGGAAAGGTTTTCGTATTTACCATTTCATTAAGTGGTGACTCCTCTTCATCACAAGATCAGACCTTCCATTTTCTAATGGAAGGATCCCTATTATACTATTTGACAATTTTTCTTTTTTGTAGCTCGCCTTCTTCTTTTGCTACTTGCTTAATTAGCCTTTGGATCTGATGAGCTCTCAGTTTAGACAATCTTCCTTGGGGCATACATCCCAAGAGTTCTTCTAGTTTCTGCTTTGAGTCCATCTATGATGTGGCCAAGCTATATCCTCTGAGAATAATCATGACCAGGGAATCGGTATAAGAGTGAATAGTATCTACCCATGATGACATCCAAGGGTTCATGTGTTTCTTGTTTCTAGTCTTGGATTTGCCTTCTCAAATTAGACACTCTGGACTATGTCTGGTATTTATTATTAAATAGCTCTAACATGGTACTCCATCGGTGAATGAATTTTGGTTCCAAGGATCAGTATCAACTTTCAGCTTCCTTGATGAGTGTCCTAGGGAAGAGCTTGAGTTTCTGCCATTTATTTTCTATGTTCTACAAGGCACAAGCATCATGGAAAGCTTGGAGATGTGTCTATGGATCAGAGTTGTATCCCCCTTAAACCTTGGGATATTATTCATGTATAAGTGCTTAATCCTACTATCTTTCATATACCTAGTTGGAATTCTAACTGCCTCTACAATGTTGAGTATGCTTCGAGTTGCCAACAGAGGTTCATCATCATCACTACGTTGATGACATTGATGATGGTTTCGGCCATCCCTTTGGTCTTGGTGGCTTTCATGGTCATTGTTGTCTCGTTCATTACCTTCATCACAATTATTTTGAGAGTGACTTCTATGAGAATCAACAAATGAAGAGGAATTTTTGAAATTAGATGAAGAGGATGGAGAGGAAGGTGGATTGCCATGATGACTACAGTGTTTGCCATCACTTTTTTGGTCATTATGATCACCATCCTTAGATCCCTTGCTATTGTGATGTTTACCCGAGTCCTTGCCTTGACTATCACTCTTTTTTTAACCTAATTTATGAATTGTGAATCACAGGTTCATGGTTGCACCCTCATCATCAATAACAAGGGATGGAGAATCTTTATGTTGAGAACCTTCAAAGGGATGATCTTCATTGTCATCTTGATCTAGTAGGAACAAGGGATTAGTGTAATGTTTCCCCTTCATATCCTCATGAAGCTTCTCCTAATGTTGTTCTCACTTGCATTGTGTTTCAGTGGAATGGTAGTCCTAAGTGTCATAACCATCCATAACATATTCTTTGTGAAGATCTGAGATGCCCAACTTCCTAAGAGTTTGAAGTAGCATCCCGAGTATAGATCGATCAGGGGGCAAGATGATGTTACCCTCCATATCATGCCATTGCAATTGTTCATCTTGATGTAGGATGAAGGTGAAGTTTGATACATACTCATCTGGATGAGTATGTACCACTTTGCACTCCTGTGGGGTTGATGGTTTGACATCTTTATGTTTATGGAAAGAAGAAGACATTTTACAAAATGAATAAAACTATCAATGCTTAGTAGTTGATATGTCGTTATAAGTGATGTTGACCTTGAGTTCATCCAATGATATAAATAATATTCACTAATCTTAGATAGCACACATTTCAAAAAACAAAGTCCCCAACAATAGCACCAATGATGAGTGGTGAGGTACCCCTACACCCAACCATATGAATCACAAAGCATTCACGTGTGATCCAATTGAATTCTATGGACCTTATAATTTTTGGTGCACTAGTTTTCTAAGAAGTGAACCTTTCCTTAAGGTCGTTCATTGTCTTCCCAGTTACACATGTGATGTACACTTGTATGGTTAAGTGTAATTGAGGGAGTTGATTTTTATAGTTTTTTATTTTATGGTTTTGGTGTGTAAAGGGAGATAAAATTAATTATATTAACTAGTTTAAGTTAACTAATTAACTAATATCTAAGTAGTCCTAAAATAAGCATCTAATCCAATTTTTGCACACATCCTAAACCCACGTGATGAGCGGCAAGGTACCCCTATGCCCAACCATATGAATCATAGGCTTTCACGTGCGATCTAGTTGAATTCTGCATATTTTAATTACCAAGTACACTAGAGTTAAATAGTGAGTTCAGGTTGTCCATTCATTGTCTTCCTAGTCTCACTTGTGAAATGCAAGTGTATGGTTAAGTGTGACTGAGGCATAAGTTTTTTACCATTATATGTTTTATCAATTTGATTACTTAAAAAAATAATGAAAGTGAGAGTAATTAGATGCTAACTAAACTATTGTCTAATTTAGCCTAACACAAGTAACCATCCTCACTTCTTGGACACATCTTGAACTTCATGTAAACACTACTGGGTTGTCAAATGCTAACCATTTCTAAGCTATGAAGTGTCACACGTATGTTCGAAGGGGTCATGCTTGTGTAACTTAATTAATTGCTTAATTAATCAAAAGTAATTGCTGAATGAATAACATTAAATGTGAATTGCATGAAATCACAATGTATAAATGCATAAAGAAAGAAAGTCTCAAGTGCTACAAGGATGAATCAAAGAGCTCATCTTTATTGCTAACACAATGGTGTGTTTAGGTACATCAATGCTTGAATAAAGATCCAATTACACTTAGACCTCTTACTACAGGCACTTGGAAAATATTCTAACTCTTGAATGAACAAACTGCAAGAATTTCACTGCTTGACTGAAAAACTCCTTCTGAATCATGTGCCTAGCAATACCCTACAATATCGCATACCTGATATCGCATATCAGGCTACAATATCGTGTACCCAATATCGCAGCCACCCTAATATCGGATACCCAATATCAAGGCTCATGTAAAACACGATTCATGATACCCCCATGACTAAATGAAAACTAGTCCTCGAGTATAGAAGGAGAGGAACAAGTTCCTTACAAAATATATTAGGAGGTATGGAATGTTTGACTAACATGTTGAGTGACACAGAGGAAATAGACAAATACAAAAGTGCTCGAGCATACATCATTACAATGGTGTAAAAAATTGGGTGTTCATGACAACAAGAAAGAACACCCTTGAATCTAATGGGCATCCAACCCCTCTTGGAAATAGAAGAATGAGGGAGAGGTAGAAGAGATCCAACAATCATGAACAATCTCCCGTGAGTGATATTGTTGCATCATCCCTGGTGAAGATAGTCCTGCTTCCAGTCCATGCTTCCCACTACAATCACAACAAAATCAAGGATTAGTATATAAAGTGTAATACATAGCAGTTGAATACCTTGTCTCATTAGTGGTTATGCCTAGCTAAGTTGTGATTGTGGTAGATTGGTTGTTGATAATGTTAGTGGTAGGACTGAAAAATAGGTTAGGTAAGAGAAGCAATCCATAAAATTCAGAAAAATCTTAACACAAGGAATACTGAAAAGAGGGTATAGAAATTTACAACAATAAAAAAAATAATTCACTAAAAAAATTTATGAAGATGTGCACAATTGGATGGCATTTATGGGGTAAATAAAAAGAATTTGATTGTAAAAATGTCTAAGGTTAAAGAACTTAACTTAACCAAACCAAAAGATATGCAAGTGGGTCCTCCCCAAAGTAGGCACAAGCCTTTTATGCCCTTGCATAACTTCAAACCAAGGAGTCTGTGGGCTCCATGGATGATTAATGGTTACAGAAGGTTAAGTATAAAAACTCAGAAATAACTGACTGAGAATCTTGACACATCAAACCAAAACATTGAATCAAAACATGAAATTGATAGTGAGGTGAGACATGAAAAGCATAGATGGATGAGAGAGAGAATGAAATGGAGTTCCTAATTATGGTAACATGAATTCCCTTGTGGAGTTTGTGATTAAATGACTCAATAGGATCCATCCTTAGTCCAGACCAAAACCAACCACTTTCAATGACTTCGCATTGATATTCTAAGACTAGTCCATCCCTTGAGACACAAGAATGCTCCCATAAAACAACCACCATTCCAAATTGAAGAAGAAGTAGGAAGTGAGAAAGGGCCTTAGTTAGAGGAGACAAGACAAGTCCCATTACCAGTGCTTGTAGCCCTTTTATTTAGTCTAAGGGATGTGCTTTGAATTCCTATATATATATATATTGAATGGGAACCATACCATGAAAAGACCCATGCATGTTTGCATTTATTTTGTTCAAGGGATGTGCTTTGAATCCTCATCTTTTATTTTATTTTATTTTTATGAGGATCACACCATGCAAGGAATTATTCAACTTCCTATTGTGGAATGACATAGAATAGTGAGAAGTTCACAAGAACACTCATATACATAGGAAAACGGAAAATCACGAAGAATACTGCATCCCTTTGAAACCACACATTGTTTAAAACTTTGAATCCTTCCGAATTCCAGAAACTACACATGTCACAAATTTATTAAAGTTGTATTAATGAAAAAGGGACTACACATTTCCAAAATAAGGAAAACCATAGAGTGTGTGGATGGGTGGATTATGTGGACTCATTGATTATTACATGAAAAGAAACCATGTCCTAGTTCTCAGTAACAACATTCAAAGTTAGAAACTAGAAATCAACCATCAAATCACAAATGATATACACCACCATCAAGTAGCACATTACCATTGTACCTAGCACCTTATTAACAAAAAGAGTAGAATATTACACCAAACATTGAAAAATATAAAAGGAAGTAAAAGATATTCAAGAAATATTAAATATAATAATGATGGTGTAAAACAAAAACTTAGAAAAGATCAATAACCTAAAAAACAAAAAGATGCAAAACACATAATATGAAAAACAAAAAGTTGTAAAATAAAAAATGTGTAAAACAAAAATTTGAAAGACTAAGGAGCCACTTCAAGTATCAATATGGATGTCCATCTCCCCCACAACTAAATTGGAAGGAGAAGATCTGAAAGATTGAGCATGGTTGTCCATCTTGTGCGGTGTCTATTGAGTTGGTTGGCTTGAGCTCATGGAAAGGTTTCAGTTGTTGGATGCTGACTAATTATTTCTTGTCTGGGCTATCAGGTTTATATATAATCATGACCCAAGATGGAAAAGTCTCTTCAATAATGTAAGGTCCTTCCCACAACATTTAAAACTTTGTTCATTGAGGTACGTGTGTGGGATTCTAGTAGAGAACCTTGTCTCCTAGTTGAAACTTGACTTTTCTTATTTTGAGGTCATGACGTTTCTTGTTGAATGCCTTATGCACTTCATTGGATGATAGGGCCATTAATCAATTTTCATCTAGTAAGTTGAGGTTCATTAATCTTTCCTTTGGTGCTAGCTTTAAATCCATGTCAAGGTCATAGGCTGTAGAGAGTGTATGGAGCTTGAATTGAATGGACAGTGTTGGTAGTTTTCTATACACGAGCTTGTAGGGAGAACAACCTATGGAAAGCTTCCATGTGGAGTCATAGGCCCAAAGGGCATCATTTAGTTTGGTGCTCCAGTCCCTTCAATACTTGTTAATAGTGTGTGTTAGAATTTTTGTAATCTCTTGATTAGTAACTTTAGCTTGACCCTTGGCTTGAGGGAGATAAGATGTTGTGAGTTTGTGCTCAACCCCTAAGCGTTGCATAAGTTTTTAGAAAGTGGCACTTATGAAATGAGTTCCATTGTCAAAAATTAATGCACAAGGCACACCAGACCTATTTATGATGTTTTGTTGTACAAACCAAGTAGTAGTAGTGGATGTACAGTCAATGACAGTTGCTACTTCTACCCACTTAGTGTAATAGTCAACCATGACTATTATATATGCCTTTCCATTTGACATAGGTGTGATGGAACCCATAAAGTCAATTATGTTAAATCCATTACTATGGCCCCTCCATTTGAGCTATCATTCCACCATCTCTTTGACAATGATCACAAGCACGGGTGAACTGGTGTGCATCTCTGAAGATTGTTGGCTAGTAATATACTTCCATGAGGATTTTTATGGTTGTGCATCTCCCAGCATAATGGCCCTCACAAGGGCCTTCATGAGCATCCTAGAGAATGTGCAATTGATCTATGTTAGGGACACACCAATGTACTAGGCCATCGGAACATACTTTGTAAAGGTTCCTGTTGATTTCCATGAATTTCTTAACCTGGTGAAGAAACTATTGTTTATTCCAAGTGTTTAGCCCTTGTGGTAGTTCTTGCTTGAGCAAATAAGTAAGAATGACATCATACCATCTTGGTTCATTGGGCATCTATGCATTAATAGTCCCCACAAAGAGATATTTATCAGGAAATTGATTAGATAAGGGGCTCTCTTTCTCCTTGTCGTCCCATCTTAGTCGTGATAAGTGGTTGGTGACCACATTTTTCACACCCTTTCGATCTACCATTGTGAGATCGAATTCTTGCAAAATCACGAGCTACTGTATGAAATGAGGGCTCATCATTTTTTTATTCATTAAAAATTGGATGGCACTATGGTCTGTGTGCATGAACACTTTATAACCAAGCACATAGTGCCTAAACTTTTCTAAGGCAAACACCACTACCATCAAATCTTTTTTTGTAGTGGTGTAGTTTAGTTGTGCACTTGCAATACTTTAGCTTGCACAATGAATGTAATATGGACATATTTTATCATCCATCTACGTAAGCACTACCCCCAAAGTAGAATTTGTTGTATTAGTCATCACATGAAATGACCTAGACCAATCAGGTGCTTGTAGAATTGGGGTCTCAACAAGCTTCTACTTTAGTTGTTAAAATGTTGTTTCACATGTAGGGGTCTAGAAAAATGGTGCATCTTTCTTGGTTAATTCAACCAACAACTTGGCAATTTTGGAAACGTTCTCAATGAAGTGTTGGTAGTAGTTAGTACGACCAAGGAATGATTACACTTCTTTAATTGTTTCTGGTTGACAAGTTATTCCTTGGATGACCCTTATCTTTTTAGGATCCACCTCAATTCCTGATTTTAAGATATAGTGCCCCAAGACTATGCCTTTCTAGACCATAAGATGGCTCTTTTGCCAATTGAGCCAGAGGTTTGTTTTGACAGATCTCCTCAACACCTGCTCAAGATGGTCTAGGGCTTGCTCAAATGTAGCTCCATGGGTAGAAAAGTCATCCATGAAGACTTCTACCCTGCTGCCAATTTGTTGTTGGAAAATGCTAAGGAATTATCATTGAAATGTAATTGGGGAATTACATAGACTGAATGGCATTTAACGGTAAGCAAAAGTCCCCCAAGGACTTGTGAAAGTCATCTTTGGTTGGTCCTTTCATGTGATTTGGATTTGGCTATAACCACTATAACCATCTAGAAAGCTATAGTAGTTGTGCCTAGAAATGGTGTCCAACACTTGGTCAACAAAGGGCAATGAAAAATGATCTTTGAAGGTTGCCATATTGAGCATCTGGAAGTTGATGCACACCCACTATTTTCCTTCTTTCTTGGGCACGATCATGAGTGGGCTAACCCACTCACTATCTATAATAAGGTAGATGAATCCCACCTTGAGGAGTTGCTCAATCTCCTCTTTTACAATCTACTTTAATTTGGGATTCAATTATCGTTGCAGTCATTTTAGCTTAATGGAAAGGTTAGTGTATATCCAATGCTAGCATATTCTTGGATCTATTCCTGTGAGCTTAGAATATGACTAGGCAAAGGTTGCTAACCATTGTTTCACAACATTTATCAACATCTTCTTTTGTCTTGCAGCAAGTTTAACATTAATAATAACCAGCTTTCCATTTTTAAGAACACATACTCTATTTTGGTTGGTAGTGTCTTTAATTCAAGGGGTTCTTGTTTGAAATTTTCAGGAATCTCCAACTCTTCCCAATTGATACCATCATTTACTCCCTCAGAGAGCTGGTGATGAACTTGCTCAAGTTCGTCCATACTTGCAACATAATCACATGTTAGGCACTCAGTAGGTTCCATGCACAATGTACTGCTGCTAGAACTAGTTGTTAGCCACTGGGTGCCTTTTTGTTTTGTGGCTACCGCATACAGACATCTTTGGATTTTAGTTTTTGATGCACATTGCTTGCATGCAGAGATAGAGGTTCACTTCACTAACCATAGCCTTTGCACACAATGGCACCCTGAATCACTGTATGCAATACATGGAACCCTTTTCTTCTCAACTTCCCAAATTCATTTTCTTTGGATATCTCTAAGGAAATATCTCTAATTTCCATTTTGGCATCAACGGTGCTTAACCACTTCCTTCCCATAATAATTGGGAAGTCCCCCTTACAGTTATCCACCTTAATTATTGGGAAGTTAGCAGGATATGACCATCCACTAACGGTGATCATGATGTCTTCTACTAATCCCAATGGAATAGTGATGGATTGGTCTGTCGGCTCCATCCTGATGTTACTCTTCTTCAAGGGAGGAAGGTTCCATGTAGTGTACATCTCATGAGATATCAAATTAACACTAGAACCAGAGTTAAGAAGAGCTTTACAAGGCTCATTCCCAACAATTTGCAAACATAATAAGGGACTCTTAGGATCAACTAACTTCTTGGGCAGGTTACTGGCTCAAATCCAATTAGATACAACATAGGTCAACATCACGGTATGGATTCAAGAGGGATTTTGGTTTGAAAGGGACTTAGATAGAGGTGATGCAGAGGAAGGTGGAGGAGCAGGGCCACCAACCACTAGTGTGTGTAAGGGCTTTGGTGGACTACAAGGTCAAAAGAAGGATATTTTCTTTGATCATGGTTTCAACCCACTTGGTTGGCTAATCAATTGTAAATTAACCACCCTCATAGTGTTTCTTTGTTATGGTTCGGTAGGCAATTCATCTAGCATAGATGGAGTAGGTGGTAGCTGTGTAGAAGGTAGAGGAATAGGTGCAAGAAAAAGAGGAGTATGTAGATAGTAGGTGGCATCCCTCTTTGCATATGGTGGTTGGTAAACTTCAGGAGGGTAGTGGTGAGGTTGGTAAGTAGCAACATAACCAAAAGAGTCCCATGGAGATGAAGGTTGTTAAACATAATAACCATAGGGATTTGGTTGCTAGTTGGGTTACTACTATCTTGGAGGTGCCAACGCCCATGATTGTGGTTGCTGCCACTACTAGTGCAATTCATAAGGTTGTCATGGAGTTCTACTTGGATAATATTGCTATGGTTGGTGGAACTGTTAAGAGTTTCCGTGTGGATACGACAATCTTTTGGGTGTTTGCCTTTGTGCAAGTCGTGGATGTAAGGCATACACCCCAGATTCCTACAAGTGTCACATAATTGGATAGCATTCCTTGGGATGTTCATACTGACAAACATTACACCTACCATCATCATCTGATTTCCTATCTGTAATCATCTCTATCACAGCCATCTTACCCTTATCCTTGGATATGGCACGTTCAGCTTCCTTACATCTCCAGTGCTGATGCTCACCACTTTGTTCCTTAGACTCTTTAGAAATTTTTAAAATAGCTTAAAACTTATTGTCCATAGAGTCCCATAATTGGTCAACCTTAGTCATAATTTTGAACTAAAATTTCTAGAGTGGCAAGGTTTTCAGATTAGCCACCTCATCTCTTGTTGACTCATCCTCACTGTCACAAAATTGAAGCCCCCTTTTGCGAATGGAAGGGTTCATGTTGTATTTCTTTGCACTTTCTCGCTTTCTCAATTCTCTCTCCTTCCTAGCTACATGCTCAATTAACTTTTTGATTCGACAAGTGCTTAACTTTGTCAGTCTCCCTTGAGCATAGACACTAAGGGTTTTCCTTGTTTTGGATCGTAGCCCGTCTATAATGTGGTGGAGTTGATTAAGCTAAAAATATCCATGGTCAGGACACTTATGCAATAGAGAGTAGCATCGGCCAATAGTAGCATCCAAGGGCTCATGGTTTCCTTCCTCAAGTTGGACACTTGGAAGTACATTTGATATTTGTCATTAAAAAATTCTAACATCACACTCTACCACTTGATTAATTCTGGTGGTAAGGATTGGTACTAGTTTTCTACTTCCTTAATGAGTGTCCTTGGAAATAATTTCAACTTCTACCAATCCTTTTCAATATTCTGCAAGGCACATGCATCCTCAAAGGCTTGGAGATGATTTTGTGGATTAGCATCGTAGCCTCCCTCAAACTGAGGGATGCTATTCATGTCTAGCCTCTTTATTCTACTATCCTTTACATGCCTTGTTGGAATCCTCATGGCCTCTACAACGTTTAACATGCTCTGAGTTGTAAGTAGAGGTTCATCAAGGTCATAGTGATGGTGCTTATGATGTTCTCTACTAACCCTTCTTTCATGGTGATGGGTCTCTCTGGATTGCCCATGCCTTCAATTGTGACTGTCCTGATGTTCCCTTCTATTGTTTCAGTTTCGTTGATCACCTCCATCATGGTCATGCCCTCTATGGCTCATGATATGAGCCAGAAGAAGAAGAAGATAATGAAGGGGAAGATGAAGGAGGGCTTTCATCGTGTTAGCTCCTACTACCTTCTATTTGATGATTGCGATTGTGACTTCCACTTGCCCCCTTGTCATGGCTTGCTCCTCCATATCCAATTTTTTCATTGGATCCATTCTAACCTGAACCAAGATTATGAATTGTGGATTGCATGTTCTAGTTGAGGGCCCCTTAACCAAAGTTAAAGAGAGGAGTGTCACCAAAGAAAAAGTCCATAGAGAAATGTTCACCTTCATCCAATGGGCCAAGTGGAGGTGGAAAAGTGTTTGACCCCTTGCCCTTTGAAAGCTCATGTTTTTGCTCTAGCTAATAATCCCTTAACCTTTGTGCTTTAGTGGGATGGTAATCCCTTGAATCGGGATCTCACATCTCATGCTCCTTGTGAAGATGTTGAAGTCCATGTTGTGCAAGCATTAGTTAGAGCATAGTTGGAACAAATCGATCCAGTGGCAACATAATGTTGCCTTCCATATCACACCACCATAGCATTTCATCTGGATGTAAGATGAAGCTAAAGTCCGGTAGATACTCATTGGGATGAGCATATACCACCTGGTATTGTTGAGGCACTTGGCCTGTCCTAGGCAGAGATAGGCTTCTATGAGAAGAAGAAATTTTATATTAGTGAATCTATATGTAGAGTGCAGTTAAGATTTAATTTAGTTATAATAATAATTTTTCTTGTAAGATTTGACCTTAGGGTTTGAACAATGAGGTTACTAAGTTTCACTAAGTTTAGATAGTGCACATAGAACTAAAGTCCCCAGTAAGAGCACCAATGATGAGTGGCAAGGTACCCCTATGCTCAACCATATGAATCACAGGCATTCATGTGTGATCCAGTCAAATTCCATAGACTTTAATTACTAAGTACACTAGAGCTAAATGGTGAGTTTGTGTTGTGCATTTGCTATCTTCCCAGTCTCACTTGTGAAATGCAAGTGTATGGTTAAGTGTGACTGAGGCATATGATTTTTATCATTTTATGTTTTATCAATTTGATTACCTAAAAAAATAATGAAAGTGAGAGTAATTAGATGCTAAGTTAACTATTGTCTAATCTAGCCTAACACAAGTAACCATCCCCACTTCTTGGACACATCCTGAACTTTGTGTAAACACTGCTAGGTTGTCAAATGCTAATCGTTTCTAAGCTATCAATTGACACATGTATGTTCGAAGGGGTCATGCTTGTGTATTTTAATTAATTGCTTAATTAATCAAAATTAATTACTGAATGAATAATGTTAAATATGAACTGCATGAAATCATAATGTATAAATGCATAAAGAAATAAAGTCTCAAGTGTTGCAAGGATGAATCAAAGAGCTCGTCTTTATTGCCAACACAATGGTGTGTTCAAGTACATCAATGCTTGAATAAAGATCCAATTTACACTTAGACCTCCTGCTGCAAGCACATGTAAAATATTCTAACTCTCGAATGAACAAACTACAAGAATTTCGCTGCTTAACTAAAAAACTCCTTCCTAATCATGTATCCAAGGGTTGTATTTATAGGCTCAGGAATACCCCACGATATCACATACTTGATATTTCATATTGGGCTACAATATCGTGTACCCGATATCATGACCACCTTGATATCAGATACCCAATATCAGGGCTCATGTAAAACATGATTCATCACCACATAACCACTATTGGGTTACCAAGTGCTATGCTACTAGGTGTACGAAGCAATAATGCTCCTAGGATTACCAAGCGAATACGTGTTGTGCTCAAAGTGGTTGTACTTCTATGTTTAATCTATCTAGCTTATCTTGCTTAATTACTTCATTAGCTTAATTACGGAAAAAAATTTAATAAATAAATAATTGAAAACATTAAGTGCATAAATGAAACATTTAATCTATTCCAAGTGCTACAAGGTTTATCAGAAAGCTTGTCTTTATTGCTACACACACTCTTGTGCTCAAGTACAACAATGCTCAAATAAAGATCCGTACACTCAATGACTCCTGCTACAGGCACTCGGGAGAAATATTCTAGCCCTCAAATGAACAAATTGCAAGAGCTTCACTACTTTTGAAATCTTATTGCGATAAATTTGGTTGGTAGGCATGTATTTATAGCCAAAAAGTGGACAATGTGTCGATGGGGCCTTGTTGATGCATCATAATGCAGCCAACAAAACTGCAACTCATCACTTACTATCCTATCCAATTTTAGGTTGCTCTCCCCTCTAATTAATCCTATGTCCCTATCCTAGGTTAGTTAGAGAAATTATTATTTGGGATTAGATTGGAAACTAGCCAAGAGAATAGAGCAAAAGAAAAATTGTCATGGATTTCATATATGCCCCACTATGCATAATGCATAGGTAAACTTTGATCTTCCAACGATTAGTACTCACATTGCCCAGCCATAGTAGCGATCTTGACCACTAACTCTTATGGAAGGCATGTTGGAAAATAATTGAAGGATTACAAAGTTTTAATTGCCTATGAATATGATAGTTGATAATATAAGAGAATAGTGGAGGGATATTGCTAAAAATGGAAAAGTAAAATAGACATAGGAAACACTTATTTAAAATAGAAAAGAAACGTTTGATAAAGAAAAGAAACATGTTCCTTAGGAAATGAAGTAGCACAAGCTAAGAGACTAAATGAGTTAAGTGAGAAAAATGGTTAGAAGTGAGGATGTCCATTAAGGTATTGGCTTAGATAAGCCAATCCTTCTTGTACTATGTTATATCCTAGCTCAAATGTGGTGGCATCTTGAGTTGGTTTTGATGATCATTACTCCACCCATAGTTACTCTACTCACAAAAGAAGGTTCCTACAGGGTGCTTGAAAATGTGAGCCTATGGCATTGTCCCAACTATAAGGTTCTTATGGAATTGTGGCTCTACTCATGGTTGAAGATTCTTATGGGACCATTTTTCTCTTTATTTTTCACTTGATATTTTTTAAAAATAGAATCTCTATACTTAGCTTGCTTCAATCATGAGGTGCTTTTGGGAGCCAATTTTATTTTATATTTGTTCAATTGTATGGGTGGATCACATGGGGGCTAATCTTATTTCATATTATTAGATTCTTTTACCACCTTAGATGCTAGACCCAATATAACACATCCTTTCCATCTTATTGACTATCCAAGTAGGTAACTAATAGAAACCATACACTTATAAACATTATTCTATACTTAGCTATTTTACTCCTAACTTGTGGAACTTTAGACCTAAGGAATATTGTTCAAAAGACAATAGACTTTTTTATGTGTGAGTTTATTAATCTAAGGCTCACCCTTAGATGGATTTTTGGTTTAAACCAACCTATCTCAATGTAAGGGGAGTTGTCCTTCTTCCTTTCATTGTAGACAAGATGCTACTGAATTCTTTATAGTCCCAACTAATGGGACATGATATCGCATGGGCCGCGATATCGCATCGGCCCCTACGATATCGCGTATGCGATATCGCAGCCCGTCGTCTTATCTATAAATAAGAGGCGGCTTTCCCTTGTAAGATCATCTAGATCTAGACCCTTAGCTAAACTCTGGTAGTTTTACCATTCTAGAGATAGAATAATTTCCATGTGCCCATAGTAGGAGTCTCAAAGTGAACGGATCTTTATTCGAGTAAATTGTACCTGAGCACACATTTGTGTACGAAAATAAAGACGAACTTTTTGACAAACCTTACAGTACATGGACTAAGCTAAATAGGATTTAATTATTGTTAATGTTTAAATTCTTTCTTAGACAATTAATCTCTCTCAACCCTTAACTCTCCTAGTTAAGTGCATTGAATACGACTGCTTCGAGCACGTGCGCTACGCTTGGTAACCCAGTAACGAATAGCGTTTGGTAATCCCAGTAGCGTTGCACTAGTTTAGGGTGTGTACGACTAGTCGGAATAAATATCAATGCTAGGATGATTAGAGCTTAGTTAGTGAAAGTTAGTTACTTAGTCTCTTCACACTTTCTCCTCTTAGCATAGGCGATAAAATGATAAAAGACATAAAAATCACATACCTCAAGCTTACTTAACCATACAACCGTGGCAAATACAAGTAAGCTTGGGAAGAAAACGATTGATTAACCTTAAGTGTTCCATAAGGTGCATAAGCACTTAGTCCTTGGAGTTTGATCAGATCATGCATGCACGCTCGTATTTGTATTCTTGAATGTAGGGGTACCTCGCCACTCATCATTGGTGCCATTGCCAGGGACTTAGTTGTTTGTGTGCTATGTAGAAAATAGGAAATAATTCACATCGTTGGGAGCTAAAACAAACCCTTAGGGTTAATCAAGAGAAAATAACATAACGGTAAATAGCACACTGAATAAGACAAAAATGTCTTCTTATCCACACAAAAACACTTCATCGCCTAGGACCAACACTAGAGAAAGTTAGCAACACAATGCACATAACCAAAATCTGCCCGTTCCTTAACAATTCAGTGTGGTATATGTTCATCATGATGAATATATACCCGACTTTACCTTTGTCTTCCATCAAGAGGAACAACTGCATTGGAGAGACTTGGAGTGTAACATAGTGTTGCCTCCAGAAAGAGCCGCCCCCAACATGCTCCTTCGTGCCCTTTCATGAATAGGCATGTTACAATTATATGCTGAGTACGTTGCATGTGATTACAATGCAAGGGACTACCATCCCATAGAAGCGCAACGTCAACGGGACTCACGATAGGAGACTTACCACACATCGTTGAAGGGTAAAGGACCCCATAATGCTTCACCCATCATAAGAGAAATTAATGAACCTATTTCAATAGGTTCTCCACAAAATGATGTTTTCCCTCTTAACGATAGTGAGGAGGTGGTGTATCAGAATCTTCGCTCCACAATACATAACCCTGGTTCTGATTCCCATGAACACCAAGTGTTCAACGAGGGAACACAAACACAAGATAAGGGCGAGCATTCTGATCGTCATCACGATCGAGGTCGAGATCACCAAAGGGAAGGTAGGAAACATCGTCATGGCGATGGTTCTCCTTCCTCTTCCCCTTCATCATCACATTCACCCTCTATTTCAACATCAGGACACATTCATAAGGAACCTCACTGTGAGGATAAGGGTAAGCAAAATGAGAAACCTCGACGAGAGAGTCAAGAGCGAGGATGAGGGCATTCTAGGGAATCAAGGCATGGAAGAAGGGGAAGTAGGGAATCGCATAGACATCACAGACGCTATGAGAGAAATGACAACGAAGAGCCCCTACTTGCAACCTGAAGCATGTTAGACATAACGGAGGCTGTTAGAATACCTACAAGGCACCAAAAAGATAGCAGGATCAAGAGGTTGGATATGAATAATATCCCACGATTTGAGAGGGGATACAACACCGATCTGCAGAATCACTTACAAGCATTTCATGATGCCTGTTCCTTGCAAAACATTAAAAATGAGTGGCAAAAGTTAAAGTTATTTTCAAGGACACTCATAAAAGAAGTGGAGAGCTGGTAGCGGTCATTAGAACCGGAAACCATTAGGAGGTGGAGTACGATGCTAGAACTATTTAATGATAAATATCAAATGTACTCCCAGGTGTCCAACCTATGAAAAAAAATCCAAGGATGGAAACAAGAAACTCATGAATCCTTGGATGCTACCATGGGTCATTATTATACATTGTTACATCGTTGCCTAGGCCATGGTTACTCGCAGCAGGATCAACTACGCCATCTCGTAGATGGACTTAGGAATGAAACTAGGAGAACCCTTGGAACATATTCCCAAGGGAGATTATCTAAGCTTAGGTCCCATCGAATCCATAGATTTTTGGAGCAAGTAGCTAAGGAAGAAGGAGAGCTACGTAAGAGAGAAAGTGCAGAAGAGTATAATCACGATCCTTCCCTCTGAAAGAGGGGAGTGAGATTCTGTGAGGAGGAGGATGAGTCACCACTCGAAGAGTTAGTGAGTAGGAAAACCATGCCACTTCAGAAATTAACAACGGAAGTGTTTGATAAGGTAGATTAGATGTGGGACTCCTTAGATAGTAGATTTGAAACTGTTTTAAAAATTGTAGAGGAGTATAAGGAGCGAAGTTGAGACCATGATAAGAAAAAGAAGAGGGATTTGGACCATGCACGTAACAGAGGTAAGGGTAAAATGGCTATCAGTAAAGAGGTTGTGGATTTGGATACAGACAATGATGGCGGATGTGAGATATGCCAATATGACCATCCTAAGGGATGTTGCCCAATAATCTCACACCTACAAGAGTCTGGGGTGTATGCACTCAACCCAAGACTTAACAAACAGCAAGCACCCCATCAGTTACCTTATCCCCAAGGTAACCCAAGGCAGTTCCACCAACCCTTAACGTATTACCCAAGTGGAACTCCACCACAACCTATTGAACAACACCAACAGTGGCAATACCCACAGTCATGGGGGATGCCACCACCTAGGCAAAAATACCCTTACCGGCAACCAGATCCATATGACTATTACGTGCAGTAGCCAATCTCTCCACATGACTCTATTGGTTGTGTGACACCACCACGTCACTACCAAGCTCAGGAGTATTATAGGACTCCTTCTCCTAGGAGAGACATGCCACATGCATACCATCCTCCTAATCCATCTGCAACTCTTACACCAATAGCTCCACTACCATCTGCTCTAGCGATGCAAGGGGAACTCCCCACTTAACCATAGCAACGCAATGCTACAAGAGCTATAAACCTTCAACCCACTGCTGGTTCTAACAACCATACAAAGAGAAGACCTTTCTTCATAATCAAAAGCCCAAACAAGCTCTCACAACCACAAGTGGTTGAGACTCCAAATGCTTCCCCATCAAATAAGGCTTTAGGGCTCCCTTCAAACCAACAACAGAGCTCAAAGCACACAATTATGTTAATACATACTGTCACTAACTAGATCAAGGTAGGCCACCTTCCCAGGAAATTATCTGATCCTAGAAGTCCCTTGATTTATCTCCAAGTCCCTGGGAATGAAATTTGTAAAGCTCTTCTGGACTCAGGTTCCGGAGTCAACTTGATATCGCAAGAAATGTATAAAGCCTGGAACCTTCCTCCACTAAAGAAGAGCAATATTTGCTTAGAGTTGGCTGACCAGTCCATCACTATTCCCTTGGGACTAGTGGAGGACATCATTACCACTGTGTGTGGTTGGTCATACACAGCCGATTTCCTAGTGATCCAAGTAAACAATGACAAAGGAGACTTCCCAATAATAATGGGAAGGGCATGGCTAAGTACCATGAATGCATGCCTAGGAATCCATGATCTTTCCCTACAAATATCTAAGGAAAATACTTATGGAAAGATTGAGAAGAAGAAGGTTCTATGCATCACATCTAGTGATATAGAGGGTGATGGCATACAGGAATGTTCAACATTGCCTTCATGCAACCGTTGTGCCCAGGAAATCAACATACAAAAGTGCCTATATGTAGCAACCACACAACAAAGAGACACCTAGTGGTTGACAGCTAATCAAAGGAGCAACTCACCAATATGCATGGAACTGACTGGGGGACCAACATGCGTTCACATTGAAAGCATAGATACATTGGAGCAAGAGCATCGCCAACTTCCAACCCTTAACTTAAAAACACCAATTGGGAGAAGTTGGACAGTTCTAAGAAATTCAAAAAAACACTCACTATTTCGGATCTCTCCCTTTGAATTCAGTCATGGTGGAAATGGACAACTATGCTAATCATTAGAGGCCCTCAGTTTCTTTTTAAGTTTTTGTTTTACACATTTTTTTTTATAAATTTCTTAAGTTTTCTTGTTTTTTTTTTTTGCAACATTGTTCATACTTCTTCGTTTATTTGTGTGTTTATTTTGTTTTGCTAAGTTTGTCACTTAATAAGTGCTCCAAGGATGGTATGAACTGTATTCCATTGATTGCTAATGTTTGGTTTTTACCTTTGAGTTATGATGTTGATACTTTGGTATGGTTCTTTTGATATAGTAGGCAATGAGTCCACATCATCCATGCATCCATGAATTTCTATGGTCTCTCTTGGCTTGGAAATGTACAATCCCTTTTTCAATAATAAGAACTATCAATGAATTGGTGACTGAGCATTTCTCAAACTAAGAAAGGACTCAAGGATTGAAAAGGGTATGACTTTAAAGGAACTTGATGCACTTGTGCTGGCAATTCTCTTGGGTGCTTGGATGTCTTCTTCTTGAGTTTTCTTACTGTTTCAACATTGCCACATTATCGGGAAGCTGAGAAAATAAAAATAATAAGTTTTTGCATGGTGTGGTTCTCACGCAAAACACAAAAAAAAAAATAGTGAGAATTCAAAGCACACCCCTTAGGCGAAATAACCATTTGGGCTACAAGCACTGGTTATGGAACTAAATAAAAATGGTCTCTCTAACTAAGGCCCTTCCTCGCTTCCTACCTTCTCCTTTTATGTTTCGTCGGAATGG
This sequence comes from Gnetum montanum, assembly GCA_015680685.1. Classification (NCBI taxonomy): domain Eukaryota; kingdom Viridiplantae; phylum Streptophyta; class Gnetopsida; order Gnetales; family Gnetaceae; genus Gnetum; species Gnetum montanum. The sequence goes on along the minus strand of MNCI01002706.1, from coordinate 1,090,174 downwards.
TGGTGACTCTTTGGTGGAGACATTCTTGTTACTTCAAGTGGATGGATTGGCTGAATGTATTAATGTGAAGTCACTCGATGTGGTTTTTTTGAGGCTGGATTTGGAATGAGATCTACTGAGTCACATTAACCATGAAATACACAAGGGGCTATAAACCACCTTGTTCTTGAGACTCCATTCCATTCTCTCCTTCCCATCCTTCTTTCTCCATTTTTCACCTAATTGTCGATTGTATCAGTAGTCCATATTTTGGTTGATGCATTATTTTATTTTTGGTAAACTCTTGTGGTTAAGACTTTAACTCTTATCTCCAAATGACATTCCTAGAGCCCACAGACTCTTTGAATGTGGGATTGTCAGGGCATTAAGGGCATGAGCCTACTTTGGGGAGGACCCACTGGCACTCCTATTTGGTGCATCCGTTAATTTCTTTTCCTTAAACATTTTTGCAATCAACATTTATTTTTTTCATTTCCATCTTTGACATCCATTTTATTGGTGTTATCGTTGTTTCTTTTTCTCCATCTTTCTTATTCCTTATCTTTTTCCATTCTCTTGCTACTAGAGGTTCACTTTCAATCATGGGGGTCCTGGTCCGATTTTTTTGATTTTCTCCTAACCCCTACACCTTAGGTAGCCACCAATATTATATCTCTAGATCCGCATTAGCCATATCACAACTCAGCCAATGGACCTTACACTAAGGCAAGGTATTAACCACATTGTGATTCATTTACCCTTGCTAATATCAGACTATGTTGTGTGTGTAGATGGTAATCATACAATAACGGAGTGGATCTGGAGGGAACACTTGGAATGGACTGGTGTTGACGTAGTTATACAAGGAACAAGATTGATGACGCACTTATGGATGGACAATGAAATGCGCAATCTTGGCTTTGGCAGCAGCAGACTCCTTCTTTTCTCTCTCTCTTCTCTCTTCTCTCTTAGTTGCCAAATAAGGTTGGATGTCCAATGTGTATAGTGTTCACTCTTGTTGTCATGAACACTAAATTTTGTCATGTATTGTAATGATGATTCATTCACATGTCACCTCATCTACCATTAGTGTCATTCAAGTCAATAATCCGATACATTCCCAATATTTTGTAAGAAACTTGAGGACAAGTTTTCATTCAGTCATGGGGGTATGATGGGATGCGATATCATGTACACAATATTGCTTTGGCCCCTACGATATCGCTTACGTGATATTTCAGCCCGTCACCTTGTCTATAAATAAGAGGTAGCTTTCCTTTATCAGATCATCTAGATCTAGACCCTTAGCTAAACTCTGGCATTTTTACCATTCCATAGATAGAATAATTTCCATGTGCCCACAGTAGGAGTCTCAAAGTGAACAGATCTTTATTCGAGCAAATTATACCTGAGCACACATTTGTGTATGAAAATAAAGATGAACTTTCTAATAAACCTTGCAGTACATGGACTAAGCTAAATAGGATATAATTACTGTTAATGTTTAAATGCTTTCTTAGACAATTAATCTCTCTCAACCCTTAACTCTCCTAGTTAAGTGCATTCAGTACGACTGCTTCAAGCACGTGCGCTATGCTTGGTAACTGATGAGACCTGAATTGCTCATAGTGCTGGCAGCTGCATTAAGGCACCAACGATAAGGCACCCATGATAAGGCATCCACGTTGTATCATGGGTCGCAATGTATCATGGGCCACGATATCGCGTATGCGATGTATCATGGGCCGTAATATCGCGTACGCAATATCGCAATCAGCCGCAATTTCTATAAATAAGAGGCGGCTCTTCCTCATTTACATCCCAGTTTTAGTGTAGCGAAGCTCTAGCAGTTTGATCCCTCCAGAGTTAGAATTTTCCCGTGTCTACCCGCAGTGTGGTGAATGTGATTGTACGGTGTCTTTATTCGAGTGTGCCGTACTTGGACACGCACATGACCGGCAATAAATATCGAGATTACTTCATCATTGCAGCATTCACTTAGTTTATTTTATTGTTATCTATTTCATGTTATTTATTGCTTTCATAACGTGGTGTA
>MNCI01002706.1:1058166-1084757 GCA_015680685.1 Gnetum montanum | reverse complement strand
GTAATCTTCATTAATTCTCTAGCTAGAACACACAATCTCTTACCCTCAGCTTAATTTTTCAATTGATTTTCTTTCCCTTATTACCATCACATAACCTTTTTCCNAATTGATTTTCTTTCCCTTATTACCATCACATAGCCTTTTTCCCTACCAGCTAAGGTCCTTATTGATAAATAACACACCATCATAATTTTCGTGCCTTCAGAACTAGTTGATTACCCTGAAACCCTTTAGTCCATATGTCCTTAGTTTACATCAATTAATTTCAAAAGAAATATTAAAAATTCGGTACATTCTCTATGACTTGCGATTGCGCATCCCTTGCTTTCATATCCCCAACTCGCTTGCTGGTACTCCAATTTTCATTCCGTTTGAACCTAGAACCCGGGGTGTTCAGCTTAGTCATGGGGGAGGGGGCACATGCCGAATAGCACATAAATTTTTTGAAATTCATCATTGCCTGAAGGACATCTTTAAGGGTAATTAGTTCTAAAATTAAGAGTTGAAAATGTGTCAAACATAATTTCATCCCCTTAGTATACCAGAAAATTAAATTTGGAAACCACCTAAGCAAAAAGGACTCAACATTATAATATTTCAGGGTCATGTTCTTCCAATAATTAACATCACACGGAAATAAAGTAAATCTATTAAGGCAAGTAGTAAGGTATAACCTAACTTTGGTAACAACCTTACTAACGATTGGTCCCGTGTGATTGCAGATGGCTCTGAAACATGGATAACAGAAAGGTCCTGCTCAAGGTGCGATCGAACAATCTCGGAGAGGTGGAAGACAAGATCCTGCCGAACAACATGTAGAATAGGAGGAATAATCATTCAGCGTTCATCAAGAAGATCCTCCTACCGTACGGTCCGGGCAGGCAGAAGTAAGAGATACCCTCTCTGAAAGCAATGCCTGGTACTCAGGGGAAACATACCAATTTTGCCACAATGAAGAAGAAGGTACCATGGTCAACATTTGTGGTGTGACTATTGATTTCTCTGTTCAAGCCATTCTAGAAGTATTAAACCTTTCGAATACAGGGCCAAAGGTTGCTCAGAACCAGCTGGACACTTTCAGAACTCAGTAACTTAATAAACTATTGACAGAGAATAAAAGGGTGGCAGAAGAAAAAGAGAAGGCTTTCTGGGTTGCCTCTATGGCACAAGTGCAAACTTACATGCATGCCAAGGCACTCAAGGCCTTACAAGAGGAGAAACTCCAGGCTGTACTTCAATGCTATCAAATCCCAGACCTGGAGCGCAAGAAAAGGGAAAGACACCTATGGAGGAGCCACCACCACCTAGAACTACATGAGTTCCACCATTTTTGTAAATATTCTGTGTGTTGTGTCTTTGTTTTGTTTTCTTCCCACACTGCGGCATCATCCCATTTCTTTTTCTAGTTAATAATCCCATACCTATCCACTGTGTAATCACTGTAACTCGAGGACGAGTTTTCATTCAGTCGTGGGGGTATGATGAGACCTGAATTGCTCATAGTGCTGGCGGTCGCCTTAAGGCACCCACGATAAGGCACCCACGTTGTATCATGGGTCGCGATGTATCATGGGCCGCGATATCGCGTATGCGATATCGCAGTCAGCCGCAATTTCTATAAATAAGAGGCGGCTCTCCCTCATTTCACATCCCAGTTTTAGTGTAGCGAAGCTCTGGCAGTTTGATCCCTCCAGAGTTAGAATTTTCCCGTGTCTGCCCGCAGTGTGGTGAATGTGATTGTACGGTGTCTTTATTCGAGTGTGCCGTACTTGGACACGCACATGACCGGCAATAAAGATCGAGATTACTTCATCATTGCAGCATTCACTTAGTTTATTTATTGTTATTTATTTCATGTTATTTATTGCTTTCATAGCGCGGTGTAAGTACGACTTGACTACGAGCATCTACGGGTGTGTACGGCTAGTTAAGGAATCGGTTACTTATCGCGATTAGTCTCTCAACCCTAAACTCCTAGAAGCGGAACGAGTTCGACTTGATTACGAGCATTTAAGTGTGACTGCTTGGTAGCCCAGTGGTGTAGCTAGGGGGATCTACGCTTGGTAACCCAGTGGCGTATTTGGGGTCTGCGCTTGGTAATCCCAGTGGCGTACCTAGGCCTATGCTTGGTAGTCCCAGTGGCAGTCGTGCACGAAGTCCAAGATGTGTACGGTTGATCAAGGAATCGGTTGCTCGTCGCACTTAGGCTAGATTAGATTTTCTTACCCTTTTCCTCTTAGCTTAGATTTAGTTAAATATTATTTTCCACTGCCATCAGGAGTAGCATTAGAATTAGAACACATCATACACCTCATCTAGACTAAACCATACGTGACATATGCAAAACTAGTCTAGATGGGAAGACAGCGAACTGCGACCTAAGGCTAACTATCTAGATACCACAACTAGTCCATCTGCGAAGTTCGACCGGATCGCACGTGCGACGCTCGTTTCATATGGTTGAGTGTAGGGGTACCTCGCCACTCATCAGTAACCCAGTAACGAATAGCGTTTGGTAATCCCAATAGTGTTGCACTAGTTTAGGGTGTGTACGGCAAGTGGGAATGGATACTGATGCTAGGACGATTAGAGATTAGTTAGTGAAAGTTAGTTACTTAGTCTCTTCACCCTCTCTCCTCTTAGCATAGGCGATAAAATGATAAAAGGCATAAAAATCACATACCTCAAGCTTACTTAACCATACAACCGTGAAAAATACAAGTAAGCTTGGGAAGACAACGATTGATTAACCTTAAGTGTTCCATAAGGCGCATAAGCACTTAGTCCTTGGAGTTCGACCGGGTCGTGCATGCATGCTCGTATTCTTATGGTTGAGTGTAGGGGTACCTCACCACTCATCACCAACCAACAATAACATTTCCTATTGCCCTCTAAATTTTTCAAGATAAAAGTTGTAGACTATTGATTATCCCTTTAAATTATGAAATAAGGTACTTGCTTGAAATTACTCTGTACAAATTTAACTTCTATTAAAGTATTTTCATCACATGGTTCCTCTACAGGGTAATTAGGATCACTTAATTCTACTAACTCACCCTCTCTAGGTTCTTTTATTTGATGTTGATGATAATGCTTAAGTCTTTGGCCGTTTACTAGGAGTGAGGTAAAGTGGTCTTCTATGGATGCAATTAGGATGCTACCATTGCTATGGGGTTGTAATACTAGGTATGGGTCTTCTCATTGAGTTGTTAGTTTTCCTAGAAATTTATGTAATCTCCTATTATATAATAAGGTTTTATCTCCTTTTGAGAAGTATTTATTTAGTATGTCTTTATCGTGCATACACTTCATTTGTTTCTTAATTATTCTTTTTTTTTATCAATTTCATGCATGTGCACTACATCATATTCATGTAATTAGGTCATTCTAAAGTTGTGATTCATTTTTCCATCAAAACTTAGTCGATGCACTAATCTTAGGGATTCGTATTTTATTTCAATGGGAAATAAAAATTATTTACCATAAACTAATTAATAAGGTGAATATCCTAAGTTTGTTATATAAATAATCCTACAAGCCCAGCATGCATCTTGTAATTTTCTAGACCAATCTTTCTTTTTAACACAAATGGTTTTAGTTAAGATCTTTGGAATGATTCTATTAGCATTTTCAACTTAACCATTAGTTTGTGGATGATAGGCAGTGACTATCTTATGTTGGATTCTATAAGATTTAAGGAATTTCTCCATTATTTTATTTACAAAATGAGTCCCCTGATTACTAATAATTGCATGTGGAGTTCCAAATCATGTTAATATGTGTTCTCTCAAAAAAGCTACAACTACCTTAACATCATTTGTTGGATTAACTTTAGCCTCTACCCATTTAGTAACATAATCTATACATACTAAAATACACTAGCATCCATTGAAAGGTGGGAATGGTCCTAAAAATTATATACCCCATTCATTGAAAGGTTTTGTTATTAAGATGGGATTAAGTGACATTTCTTAACATCTTGTCATTGCCCCTAAGTGTTCACACTTGTCACATCCTTGGACATATACGTAAGCATCTTTAAAAATAGTGGGCCAATAAAACCCACTTTGTATTATTTTTATAGCTATTTTACGACTGTCAAGATATGTACCTCCAAGGTCATCATGACACATGTGTAGGATTTCATGTTGTTCTTCTTCCATCATGCATCTTCTTATCACATTATCCTTACATATTTGATAGAGATATGGTTCATTCTAAATATACTTTGAGATGCTTCTTAGAAAAGACTTCTTTTCTTATTGACTCCATTAAGTTGGTGTTTTCATTGTGGCTAAGTAGTTTGTGATATTTATGAATCAAGGATCCTTTTTCACTAAAAAGAGTTGTTCATCAAGAAATTTATCATTAAATAATCCTATTGTCCTATTTTCCTCTAGATTTTCCAATGTAGAAATGTTATCTACCACAACATTTTCTCTACCCCTTTTATCTAGAATATCAATATCAAATTCTTGAAGTAGAAGACATCATCTCATAATCCTAGCATTTTCTAGTTTTTTCTTGGCTAGGAATTCTATAATTAAATGATAAATGTCTACCATGGTTTTATATCCTATTAAATAGTGTCTAAACTTATCCAAAGCATACACAATTGCTAAAATTTTTTTCTCTGTAGTTGTATAGTTTACTTGAGCTTAATCTAAACTTTTGGAAACATAGTAAATTACTCTTGGTTTATTTTCTATGTATTAACCCAGAACTGCCCCAATAGCTATGTCACTAGCATCATACATTAAGTCAAAGGGAAAGTTCCAATTAGGTTAATTAAGTATTGGAGCAGTAGTTACTCTTTTCTTAAGTTTAGAGAATGCTTTTTGGTAATCATCAATCCATGGGAAGGGAATATCTTTCTCTAAAAGTATATAAAGGGGTTTAGAACTTTTTGAAAAGTCCTTGATGAACTATCTCTAATATCTAGCATGACCTAAGAAGGATCGAAGTTTTTTTAAATTTTTTGGGTTTAGAAGTATAGAGATTACCTTTACTTTTTCATCATCCATTTTAATTCCTTCCTTAGAGATTATTAGTCCTAAAACTACATTGCTTGTTACCATGAAATGACTCTTTTCCCAACTTAATTTTAAATTTTCTCTATACATCTATCTAAGACAAATTCTAGTCAATCTAACATTTATTCATAGATATATTCATATAGTGAGAAATCATCCATAAATACCTCCATGTATTCCTCTAACATATCACAAAAGACTAATATCATTACCCTTTGGAAGATAGTGGGTGCATTATAGAGACCAAAAGGCATTCTCCTATAGGCAAAAGTACCATATGAATAGATGAAATTTGTTTTATGTTGATCTTCTAGTGAAATGGCTACCTACTTATAACCACTAAACCAATCCAAAAAATAATAATTCATGCCCTTCTAATCTTTCCAAAATTTGGTCTATATAAGGTAGAGGAAAATGATCCTTTTTAGTGTTTTGATTAAGTTTCCTATAATTTACATAGACTTGCCATTTTCCTCCCTTTTTAGGCACCACTATGATGGAACTCACTCATTCACTAGAAGCTTGGATAAATAATTCCTTCCTTCCAAAGTTTAGAAACTTCATCCTTAATGATTTATTTCAATGCTAGATTGATTCATATAGAAGGAATTATAATTTGTTTAACATTGTCTTCTAGATAGATGTGGTGTTGACATATGTTGGGTGAAATTTCTTGATGGAGATCCTCATAACTCCATGCAAATGCCTTGGATTTTCTTTTTAAAACCTCAAGTAATTTCATTTCTTGTTTATTGGATGGCTGAGAATTTATTATTAATGGTTTGTTCTCATTAAGGAAAATATACTTAATGGTGTTAGATAGTTTTTGAAATTCTAAAGAGTTGCTAATTAGTGGTTCAATAGTATCCCTAATGCTTCCTAATCCCAAATTCAAAATTTTCTTCAAGAATTTTTGTTGTTTAGTTGTAAAAGAATCTAAAGGTCCCAACTCAAAATTATTAAGTGCTAATTTTTTCCTATCCTCAAGCATGGCCAATGTTGGCATTGTGTAAAGAATCCTAGCTTCTTTAATATCTTGCTTTATTCTATCCTTCTTTGTTTTATCAAATATATTAAGTGTAAAGGTGAGATTAGCAGAGGTTAATTGAAGTTTTTTTGATTTACAATTAATTATTGCATCAATGGTTGCTAGCCAAGATCTCCCTAGAATGATGGGAAAATAATCTAGATCTTTTACTTCTAACACAACAAAATCCATGGGGTATTTTCCCTTTTCTACTTCCACTATTAGATCCTCCACTACCCCTATAGGTTTAATGGTTGAGCCATTGGCTAAAGAAATTGACATATTCACTTTCCGTATATTTGCCAAGTTTAGCATTTTGGCCATTTCAAGTGGCATGATATTAATGCTAGCACCTAGATCCAATAGGGCATTTTTTATGCTTTTTCCATTGATTCTTATAGGAATAGTTGGAACTTCCACATATTGGTATTTTTGAAATTTCATGACTTTTTATAAGTTGAGATAAGTTATCAACCAAATATATTTGTCTAGGGATATTTTCTTTCCTTATTTTTGTACATAATTCCCTCAAATATTTAGCATAAAGTGATGTATCCTTTAAAGCTTGCTTAATGGGAATATGTAAATATAATTCTTTAAAAATTTTCTTAATATGTGCCTTAGTGGAAACTTTTTCTTGCAATCTTTTAGGAAATGGTGGTGAATTTATCCTTCTATTTAAGGATGAGGAAGATGTTGAACATTGTTCTCTTACATCCATTAGGTTTTTACTTCTTTCCTTATCTAATATAGTTGTTTCATGTGATTAATCTTCTCCTTGTGTCTCTTCAACTTTATCCTAGAAGCTAAATTTCTTAATGTTCTTAGGTTTAATAGTTTTCCCATGTCTTGTGGTAATAGAATGTAATTATTTCTTTCCTTTTCTTTGATTTGTAGGGTTTGATTTAGGCTAAGAAGGTAAGTCAATTTTAGTTAAATCTTGGAACCTTCTTCTTATTTCGGCTACAAATTACCTATTCTCTTCTATGAAAGTCATTAAACTTTAAGTTAACCAATCCAATTGCTCATTAATTAGATTTCTAAATGGTTTATGATTATTTTGAGAGAGTGGTATTAATGGTTGATACAATGGTGTTGGTTGGAATGGTGAAGGAGGTTGATTTATTAACTATTGAAAAGCTGTTACAAATTCTTGAATTTCTTCATTATAGTACACCAAGGCTGGACAAGTTGTGGTGTCATGTTGTTTATATCCACATGAATTGCAAACTTCCTCTTGAGCAAAATGAGATTTTTTCTTAATTAATCTAGTTAATTCATCAACCTTTCTATTTAATTGCTTAGTTTGGAGGGTTATACCTTGCATGACATCAAGTTTTGGCCAACATTTGCTTTAATCTACTAAAGAATCAATAATTCTCCAACCTTCTTCTGGTATCACATTTAAAATATTTCCCCTATAGGAAAAATCTACATTCTATCAATAGTATGATAATAACTCCTCTATAAAAATTTAAATTAATTGGTGGGATAGAAATCCATGATTGGGATTTTTAAGGCATAGACCCTTTAATCTATCAAAGGCACTTTTATAATCCTCATCTTCCTTTTGTGTAAAGCTCATAAGTTGTTTCCTAAGGGTATATATCCTATTGTTAGAGTGGAAGTGTTGAATAAATGCCATGTCAAATTCATCTCATGAGCCAATTTGAGTTTGCAAGATTTGAAGCCAAAAATTAGCTTTGTCTTTTAAAGTATATTTGAAGGCTATCATTTTTGTCCTATCCTCCCCTTAAGGTGCTAACATAGCTATCATGATTTCAAATTCCCTAACATGAGTTATAGGGTCTTCATCATTAGTTCCTCTAAAGTTGGGTAGTAAATGTAAATTCTTAACTTCTACGTTTCTTCTTGGAAGAAAAACTAATGGTCCTTGGGGAATTGTTGATGTTCTTTGATTTAATAAATCCCCTAAAGTTTATCCTTGATAAACTTTCTCCAAAGGAATATTAGAGCTTATGCTTCCAAAAAAGAGAGGGATTAAACTTTGTGAAATTGGAGGAGGTGTATGATACGAAGGAGATCAAATTGTAAAGGAAGAAGTACCCATGATTGGAATCACAATGGGACTTGGTATAGAAATAGAGGTGGCTATTGAGATGAGAGGGGTTTGAAGGTTTAATATACTTACTAGTTGAGTAGTCCCTTCCACAGTAGACATGTTACTTAATATTTGGTTGATATTAGGATTCTGGAAACCTACAATTGTAATTGGGTTTGTTGTTTGTATTATTCAAGTTATCAAAAATGGATTAAATGCTACTAAAAATGGAAATGGTATTGAAAATTCAACTTGGTTGAAAATTTCAATTGGACTTTCTTCCTTGTTATTAATTGAAATTCCTTGTTTTATGAAAGTCTCAAATGTTTTAGAAGTTGATGGGATATTTAGAGTAGTTTATCCTTTAAATTTATTCCCTTCAAAAATAAGTTTTTCTTGTTCTAGTTCTTCTTGAGGTTGCTCCAAATTAGTTTTATCATGTTTATAGTAACTTTTAGAATCCCTAGGAGGTTGAATTCGAGTTGGATTTTTGTATTGTCTATTGGATGTCATTAAATTTAACAAACATAATCTTCTTTGGCACATTCATGGGAAATTAATCCTAGAAACTTACAAACTATTTTTATTGCTCATGTAATTACAGCTTTAATTGCAACCTTTTTATAACTCTCTTCAATTTTAGGGACTAAGGAAATTGACTCTTGAGATCTTTCTTGTACATTTTCCTCAGTTTTAATTTTTTTATTCTTCTTTTTGCATGAAAAATAATTCAAGGAAAGTATTTCTAATTTTTTTAAAAAAAAAAAACAACCAAAATGTAAAAGAAAGAATGCATACCTTTTGTTTAAGATTTAACTCCAAATATGAGAAGAAATCTAAAAACATACCAAACCCTTGATGAAGATTGACTTTGTTGACCTCATTGGAAAGGATGTCAAATTGACGAGCTAGCCAAAATTCTAGGGCTAGATTACTTTCGTTGCAGTGATGTTACCTTGTCTATGACTAACCCATGAGTTGTATCCATGGAGGAATGGTTAAAAGCCAAAGAAATCATCAAGACAACAAACAATTAGATTTAAATCCAATCAAATCCCACACTTATGACTATCACTCATAAGCCAAATCATGAACTTTTACCCTACCTTCTAATCTTAAGTTCAAGAGTGGAAGTTAAATGATTAAATCAAATTTGAAATCATTGAGTACAAATCATGAGTTATAAGGATCACAATGGAGACATCACCCAATCTGTGATTCTGCCTTGCTGTATCATGACGTAGCAGCCTCAATAGCCTATCAATAGGCTCCAATGGTTTGTAGTTACCACAAGGTTTAACAAATCATCATTGAACAATTCTAAGGTGAATTAAGAGATTGATTCCAAATTGATGTGGGTTCTCCTAAGTATTGAATCCCCCTTCTTAGGTGAGGTGCTCCCCATTTTATACCAAAAGAGCTTACATCTTAAATTTGGAAAAAAAAAACTTTACAAGATATACATATCAATTTCATTAAGAAAATAGATATGGATTGACACTATTGTAGGGAGATATCAATCTAAATCGTGATGGTGATAGCTCTCAATTGTCAATCTTTGTAGTGTTCACAACATGGATCGATATCTCATTTCTATGGAAAGTTCCAGATTTCTATTGATCCATTGTTATTGATTTCTATTGCTATTGCTATGGAGATCGATAAAATTTGGCTCAATATAAGTTGATTCTAGCAATGTGGATCGATATGTCTGCCCTTTGAATATGCCGAAGTCCATGATGCAAATCAATAGGTTATTGATACATATTGATTCCACTATATCCTACAATAACATAGACTTAAAAAAGTGATTAGTACATATCACGTACCATTGAGGAATTTGATGTACTTCAGTATGGTAAAATAACAAAAATAAAAATAAAAATGTAAGTTGTTTTTGCATTAAAACTAAAGCAATTTAGGGGTTCATCATGTGTCATTACAAATGTAACTAAGGTCTCATTGAAAAATGATATTAACCTATCTTTAGTAGTCATGACATCATAGTTGGTGAATTGTTTTGCTTAATGAACAATATCCATTAGCATCATTTGTTCTCGAATTCTAGAATTCAACTTGTCTACTGAAGATTTAAGGTAGGTGGAATCTGTGCTAGCTAAAAAAATGGTATGATGAATGGATGGAAATATCTTCTTTAAATTAGTTTCCTCTTTCAAAGGATATTTTACATGTTCATATTTTAAGAGTTAACGAACACTACTTCCAACTTTTTCATTGAAGTTTGCAAAGAGGATGAATGGAACTAGCTTAAAATAGGTATGGATTAGGAATAGCTTATTCTTCAAGCTTTCCTTGATCTAGTTGATCAAGTAGGCCACTTGGTAGAGTCTAAGATCTGGGCATGTTGGTTTGGTGACTTAATATATGTTTACCAGACATACATGTCTCTTTAATGAATGCATTTTAAATGCCAATGTCAAGTATCTATGACTTCTCTGGAATTTTAATCATTCTTTCTTCCCTATGAATTGGACTGCTGGAATTTTGAAAATCATGTCTTCTAATCTTCATTTGAATCTTTGTATTAATTTGAACTAGGCTTTCTTGTAGAAGATTGCACAACTATCCATGTTGTGATTCTTGTAGTAGGCTAATAGGTATGACTTGTACAAAGAATCATCACAACAATCTTTTTGCTTATAGAAAGTTTCATATCCCAACTCTCTTAAAGTGGGTTGGAATTGGTATAAAAACTTCTAAGGTAGGACTTCTTGTAGACACAAGACATTATCATTCAAATGTTATAATTCTGCAAGGATACATGAGTATCAATACTCATGCTAGTCCAAGGCCCAATGTGAACATAGTGGATGTTATTTTTCATTAGCTAAGGATCTCATAAGCACATTGTACTTTGTGACCTTCATGCTTATTTCTAGGCTCTTCCCTAGCTCATTTCCTCTCATGGGTACAATGTGCCTTATTGAGACAAGATTATAATTCTCCATGATGATCGATGTTGATGTTTGCTTTGAATAATTTGTTTGTAAGTTGAATTGGTATACATCTTCTTATGTATTTTATTTCATCAACTGATTCTCTAATTGCTTGGATTGTTGGGTTATTGAATTGGTTAACTTTTTCCTAGAATCTTAATGACTTTTCTACCTTCCTTAAGAAACTAACTCCAATGGTATCACTAAAGAACAACTAAGAGTTAGTGACCCATGTCCAACTATAGGCATAGGCTAAGCACCTAATCTTAAGTCCCAAGATGGTCAAAAAGGGTTAGCTTCGTTAGTCCTAACAATTAAATTGTTAAGCATAGTTAGTTGGTCTAGTTTATGGCCTATTAAGGTGGTATCATCTAATTATTAACCATTCAAATGGTCAGTCTGAACCTCACCATTAGGTTCAAAAGGATAAAAAAATATTAGCAATGACTATTCATATGTTAGAAATGAACATTGAATGCTCAAGTTATGCTAAACTAAGCTTCTAGGCTCTTGAGGCACAATTTCGGGACAAAGATTAAAAACTAAATTTCAAAGTTCCATAGGTGAATTTGACTTCTCCATCGCATTTGAAAGGTCAAAGTCTGTTGGAAAAATGACTCTTTGTTTGTTGAAAAAGATCTCCAAAATCAAAAGTTATGGGTTTCCAAAGTTCAAAATTTTGGGCATGAATTTTGAGACTTTCTAAGAGCTTCTTAAGAGGTCATCCATCCCAATACTACTTTATGATGAGCATGCTTAATTATGGAATTTTTATCCCAGCTATTGTCAAACCATCAAATTGAACCTTTGATCAAATTTGACTATGTCAAAATATTTGAATTTTCCTATCTAGCCATCCAATTTGAAAATCAAATTTTTCCATCAACTAATTAACTTTTAAAATTTTCCATTAATTAACAAACTTTTTTCCAACACTGTAAACTTCATGGAGATTAGGAGTGATGGTGCCAACAAACTTCAAAAAGTTAAGAGTGATGATGTCAATAGGACTTTAGAAAGATTAGAAGTGATAGTGTCGACAAACCCTAGAGAGGTTAGAAGCAATGGTCCTCCTAATGTCCACAAACACCGCTAGTGTTTAACAAAGTGACAAGGCCTAAAACACAACAAAATGGATAGTGCAAAGCTTCATAGATAGAGCTATAGCAACTAATGCATAGGGTGTGTTGAGGCAAAGGTGAAGGGTGCAAAACCCAAGAAGGTTCAAGGCATGACAAAGGAGGTTGTAGACAACATGTACAAAGGAGGCATTTTGCACTATGCCTTTGATGGCAACTTCTATCTCATTGTTTGGTGGGGCCTAGTGGCCGAGCCTACATTGCATGACCTTTCACTAGCTCCTCTTCTTAATTAGTAAACTATAGCTTACTAATAATTTATTAAGCCATCACTTATTTTATGCTAGGTAAAGTTGAAAGAAAATTAATTACTTTATGCTATTTTAACATGGTTGAAAACTTACAAGAAAGAATGTGTTGTGATTTTAACTCAAATGCAAACTTTTGCCACTAGTTAATAAAACAAAAACTAATACATTATCATATACATGCAGATACCCCAAGATCCAAAGAATCTATCCAACAAATTTCATTATCAAACCTTATCAAACATTATCATTTGCATAATAGGTAGATACCTTAATATAAATTATTTGAATTAAAACAACTTATATGATGGAGCTCAACCCTTATCAACAACCTTCACCTTATTATTATAATCGATGCATGAAGAGAATTGAGATTTAGTAATTTTTGCACTTCCATTAACTATTGACTCCTATGAAGAATTTCCATCGTGTCAAATATTTTTCTGAAAAGTCGCAGAAACCCAAGAAAAAAACTATTCCAAATTGAGAACCCTCTAACAAATCTCCTTCCTTCATCTACCATTTCAAGTTTACGGTGAAGAACGCAAATCTGATATTAAAGATCCGTTTCTTCAACACCAAGTTCAAGATCATCATCTTGAATATCATCGGCCTCATCCTTGTATTGATCAAAATAGTAATCGTTATCAAGATCTTCCATGGTTCTACCATAAACAAATGGTTTCTTTCCCATGCATGTGAAGGGCATTAATCCAAAAGCTCTTGCTGTCTTTATTTCCCGTGCAATCTTTCTCTGGGCCTTGGCACTGATCCGAAACTGCACAAAATTTTAACGAAACTAATATTAGATAGCAAAAATCTCATTGATCTGAAAAGCTAAGCTGTAAACATCAAGGAACTATCATAGTAACGTTTTCATTAAATTAAATGACCAAAAGGTCTGCGTTACTCTACGAAGGCAGCTTTGAAGAACAACATATATTACAGCTACCTTCTTTCGAGGATATATTATTCCAGCCTCTGTGATAAATTTTTGCAAAAATTTAACATTCTGCATGAACATGAAAAGTGTATGTTAGACCATAGAACATATACCTAAATTTAAAAGAAGAAAAATACTTGATAATAATACAACGTATTTCTGTGCAGATACCATAAAAGAACATAAAAGGTTGTACAATGCTTGCTAAGAGATGCATATAGAACTAATAACAATTTTTTTTAAGCCAGTGATAGGTGGCTTGGTTAGCTCATTGTCTTGGGGTGTGCCCCAAATAATGGAAATTTATATGGATTGCACACATTATTCTTCTGATACGGTTTTTCCTTTTCAAAGGACTAATAAACATCAAAAAAGCGACCACAAACTTCAGAGGAAAGGAAATAGCAATCAGAGGTTTAAAAATATTCTGTCATTAAACATTTTGACAATGACAAAAAGCCTAAATTGAAACTAAGTTGCTAGCTGTTTATCAGACTTCTAGATTTAAAACAAAAAAATGAAATTTAGCAAGAAACGTGTATTTATCAAGCTGTTGGAAGGCATTTACTATGTAAAAAAAATGATAAAGAATAGTTAAGGAAAAATTCCATGGGAAGAAAACTGTACCCTAAAATCTGCTTTCTTCAAAACTTCCCTGCTGGTGGTCTCAAATTGTAATTTCTTTGGAGGCTTTTGAACAGTCGGTTTTGTAAGATCGAGATCCTACAGCATGAAACACAGACAATCATTTGCATGGTTAACTGTATTCAATATGTACGTTTACCCACAACGGATGAAAATACCCCCCAAAAAAATTTTAAAAAGAAAATAAAAGAAGAACTACAAACATGATATTAAGGGTGTAATTGTGCAACCCTACATAAGAGTGTTCGAATGATATCTTGGAACCTTGCCAGTATTGCCAGACAATTATGTTATTATTTGCCAAAACTCAGCACATGTTACTTCATAGTAAAATTCATATATTAATCGTAAATGTTTCCTTCCATATGGCCTTTTGGAGGCATGCCAAAAATGGTTCTAGCTTTTTATTGCCTCTTATAACTTATTTAAGCTAATCACTTCATAAGATAACCAATTACAGCAATTTCATTTTTTAAACACAAACTACTCATTCTAATCTCCTTCATTCAATGCTGCAAAATGTGCCAATTGTTTTAGCCTGTAATTTTCCTGACAATGCATCTTTTGATGCCTCATGTTTCTAATATGATTAATTCGCCAGTAGGTTACTGCATACTTTCTGTTTTGAAAGTTCCATGAAATGAGACAAAATTTGCTTAGTTGAGCAGGATGTTATGGTCTCTGTTCAATTGTCTTGATTGCAACAATATTCCAAGATCTTGCTTCTCCCAAGCTTTTTAACAAATAAAGTACCCATGTCATTTGATATCCATTATAGGAAAGCAAACTCTAATTGCTACAGAAGCTAGATGACAAATCTAGGGAAGATTTGAAACTAGTATGGTTTCAGATTGTAAAAAGCAAAAATTCTCTAATTGCTAATACACATGTAATGAAGTTTACAGCTGATTCTCTCTCTTTTTAAATTGTTTTTAATTAATATGTAGCCTTAGTATAATTGTTTCCAACATTTACTGAAGACAAATACGTTGAAAACTACAAAATTTGCATCAGTATTCCAGTAATTCGAGATTATCAATATCCTCCAATGTATACTCAGGACAGCTATTCCTTATTCATAAGGAAAATTTTCTTTGGAAACTGTTCAATGTTTCAGCTGCTGAGTGTTATGGCATGATGAGACGTATCTTTATAGAGAATTTAGATTCTTTAATGGCAATGCTACCACAATCTGTCATAAATATTGTAACATATATTAAGAAGTTTCTTATGCTTATGAAGTAATGGCCCTCCCTTAATGATGTAATTCCACTAAGAATTGTTTTTTCCCATTTCTGTTCTTTTGGACCTCTCTGTTGGGAATTGTTTAGAATCTTTAATAAAATTTCAATGTGTTCATTAAAAGACTTGAACAGATTACTAATCACCACTTCGTGTCACTTAACTTTATTAGACAAATTAATACATTTAACATAGACATGTCATATGTTAAACTTAACTCGAAGAAGAGAGTGAGATTTTGGTACCTGTACTGAGTACATTGTCCCAACTTCAAACGCAGTGTCAGGCCTGAATGAATAATCTGGATCAATTTTTCCAGCACCATAGTCCATACCTAAGGCTGCATTTTTCAACTTCTCATCCATCCCATCTGCCAATGTGTCCTGAGTAAGCCCTTCTAGCTCATTTTCATCAAATTTGACATTCCAATCTTCCTGGTCATTTGTCTTTCCAAGGGCCTTTTCTGCTCTATCCAACTTACGGAAAAAAGAATCAGTGTCCTCATCAAATACATCTCCAAACAATCTGCTTTCAAAATCATCTGCAGTCTCAGTAGGAAACTGCTCTTGAAATGGTGGAACTCTGCTGCCAGCTAAACACGATAATATGGAAACAAGAATCAGTAAAAACTGTCAGAAGAATGGTTTAAAAAAATACTCAATAAGAATCAGAAGCTTACATGGATAAACTGATGAGTACAATCTGAACGCATTACCTGATCAATGCTCATGTGTTAGTCCTCCATATGATGTAGTAAAATAGAAATAATAAATACAATGAAGAAGGAAATGTTCTACAGGTAAAAGCATCTCACACCCTCCAAACTCTGCTGAACATTCACATACCTTACCCAGAAATCAATTTCTGTGTAACATTAATAAAATTGGTATTGATCTAACCAAAAATCCCATGAGTAATTAATAACAGTGAAGATCATTTTTTTCCTTGGTTCTAGCAAATTAAATATATGTAAGATTCTAAGCATGAACTTGGTTGAAAATTCTTGTAAATATAGCATTGATTTGCAAATTTTGATCATTGAAACACCTATGCATGAAGGATGGGAATCAGACCATGGAACCTGCACAGAGTGTTTCAGCTGACACTTCTGACTGACTATCTGACTGACACGCTTAGATCGAGAACCGTTTCTTGATTCTATGCATTGTGGCAAGGAGGAATGTAGTGAATAGTTGAACTGGCTAATTCATTGCATGTCTTCTCCAGTACACCTCTTTATCGGTTCGACTGTACTATTATTTTACTTTTTTATTGGTCTTTGCAAAAAGGGCATTAATTAATTCAGTATGTGATCAATTATGGTTTTTTACTCCAATATACAATAAAAATGAATAAAAGTTAATTTACAGCTTGCTCTGTTATAAACTGTCCGTCACTCATTATATACACACACACAAAGATTGCTAAACCTCAGTTTAAAAGTTTCGCTACTGTTGAAAGAAAACACAAGCAAGGTTTTCATCAGCAAACGTTTCTAGGCAAAGTTGGTGCTAAACTCTGCTGAGAGATTCTAGTATTGCAATTTTTGAGTATTTTTTAAAAGCTTTCTTATACATTTCTTAAAAAATATTCAATAAGTTCTTTAAAGCATTTTTAAAGCACTTTGATCCGTACTTGATGTGCACTGGCATAACGCTTTGGCATTTTTGTTAAACCATAATGTATGGCATACTTTTGTCACAGAAATTGCAATTTTTCTTAACTTATTCAATTCAGTTCGTCAATTTATTTTTCAAGTATATTTTCCAATCCATACTCCGAGCCAGAGGTATGTTTTTTGTTTTCTTATCTTGAATTTGAATGAAGACATTATCATAAATTAATTCAAAAATGTTTTCCACAAATTAATAAGATGTGGCATTCAACCTTTAAGCATTAATAGGCATACAGTCAGGGGCAAAAACTACACTGCATGGCTTGTAGTAGACTAAAAGGATCTCAAGTTAACAAATAGAAAAATTTTAGAATGTTGCTAATCATCAAAACCAGAAAGTTGACGATGTTCTGTGGCTTGACCTAAAAGAGAATATCATTGCAATAAAAAACCGGAACTTCAATTCTCTAGGACAGCATGTTTAATAAGTAAAGATTACGCTCTCTAGTCATCGGAGGGAAATGTCACGTCAGCGTATTCAAACAAGCCGGCGGGCACAAAGAATATATTTAAAGAAAGAAAAAGAAAGTCCAAATTCAGAAAGGCGAAGATGCTTGGAAACAATGAATTGAAAGCGAGAAAGAGTGTGAGGAATGTACCAGAGCATTGAAGAGAACGCAGGGAATTGAATGCAAAGGGAAGCGATGCTTTTGATAATCTACCGAGAATGATACGTCTTCCCTGATTCAACCAAGCCATTACGCCTGCCTCTGCCTCTGCCTTTGACTGTTACAATTACTGTTATGCTGGAATCCAAACTCAGTTTGGCAGCAACAACAGCAGGGTTTCAGTGAACGCTCATTGTTCGTGTCGTGTTTGCATGATTCTCGTTTCCTTTTTACTGGGAAACACCGGATCCGTCGGATCTGTCTAGAATTTCTGTCAAAAAGGAAAAGGAATTAAGAAAAAAAAATTATAAATCAGTATTACTCATTGGAATCAAAAATACAAACTACTGAGTATCTTACTACTAATTAATACATTGTATACTTCATCATGTAATGTATTCAATTATTGTAGTCATGAACTGCATTTAGTTTTTATGTTTTTTCTTGTCTTATTTATTTTTATAATGATAGAATACTTAAGTGTGATATTTATGCTTGGAACATGCCTCTAGCAAGGGATGTTGGTAATCATATGTGCCAACCAATAGAGCTACATCTATACTTGGCTTCAAGATATATAGGAATATAAAGATGCCTTATTCTCATTTTTTCCTCCTCATTGAGTTAGGCAATGCTTCAAGATATACAGGAATATAAAGATATCTCATTCTTATTATTATTATTATTATTTACTTGTTGAGTTGGGCAAATGTTCTGATGGTGCAACGTGCCTTAGATATAAGGTCTTGCTAGTAATCATACAAGTCAAGATATATCGGAATATAAAGATGTCTCATTCTCACTTTTTTTTGCTTGTTGAGTTAGGCAATGTTTTGATGGTGCAACGTGCCATACATATAGGATCTTTTATACATAAGTATGTAGTGGTGATCATTCATAAGTGGGCTTCAAATTTTGATGTCAAATTTGAATAATATGCTAAAGTTTTATGTTTTATCAAGTTATATAATCTTCTGTTGATTTTTTAGAAAGTTGAGCAAAAAATTGTTAGTCTTCTTGGTCACATTAAGCATATGAAGTCTATTTATACAACTTTTGGTTTTTGTAGACATTTTTTTTTTTGGTTGAAATCAACCTTCTCAATCATAAAAAGGAATTGGTGTCACAAGTAGAAGAAATGACTTATATTTAGCCAATTACAAATTATAATCTTCCTAGTTCTTGCAACTTTTGCCACCATGAAAGATATTTGATTAATGCTTGTTCTTTTGTGCTCAAGAAAAAATGATTTTGAAGAAAAGAAAAAATGTGTTAAAGCTGATGATAGAAAAAACAATATGAAGTTGAAGATATGAAAAATCAAGTTAATGTTAATAATAAGATCAAATGGTAATAAAGAATTCAAAAAAGACAAAGTCTCATATGTATTTTTTTTTTTTTTTTACTTGTACTAGAGAAAATATTAAGCAACCTAGGCAAATAGCTCATAAGGCAAATTTTGCCTTGTTTAACAAGAATACTATTAACTCAAAGATTAAAACTAGTGTTGAAAAGAAGGTAATATTTAGTGGTAAAGATTCTCGATATAAGATTAATAACAAGAAACAAGATGAAAATCTTCCACAAGTAGTACCACTTCCTTGCTTTAATGTAAATATTGGTATTAAGTCACAATTCTCTATCTCAAATCCTTTTGCTATTTTAAGTTTAAGCATGGATGTTGAAAAGTGATGTAAATTTTGTTAGAACTAGGATCTTCCATCCTACTAACCATTAATTTTCTTCATTTGTTTTTTCAAAGTATCAATTGTAAGGTCATACACCTAAGTAGGTAGCCCTAAAATTGGAATATTTTTTCTCTTTATTTTTTTGATAATGTATACTCAATGTCAAGCTTATAATGTACTCTAAATTTTCTTTGCTTATTATTAATTATTTTTTTGGGTTTGTTATCCTCCTTATAGGAAAACATGCCTTATTAGTGGATCAAAGGTTATTTTCCTACAGAATGATGGCTAGAGAAATGTGGAGATCCTTAGGTGTTCCATACTATTATAACCATCACCAAAGAACTACATGATCTTGATTCCTTTATGTATTGCATCATAAGGATATGTAGGCTTGCAAAGGAGCTTTGGCTTTGATGCTTAGACCTCCACCCTTATATATGAAGCATAGCGTAGGACTAGATGCATTAGAATAGGAACATGTCTTAGCACTTCTAAGGAAATATTGTCTCATTTATGGTTTCTTGTTATTGCTATGGTTATGCATGTGTATGCATCATGTTGATCCTGTCACCTATATAATTTCATGAGGCATATTCACTATGCTTTGACGTATGAACTAGCATAGTATGTACACTTATGAAGTGTGTGCAGGTGTTATGATCATTGAGGTATAGTCCACCTTGGATCTACTTTGAAACACTTGCCTACTTTCGAATTCAAGGATAATGTCAAGTAACACTTCTCCAAAGCAATATTGTTATACTTGGTATTAGAGTTATGGTTTGTGAATCAAGGCTGATGGTAGTTCATGATTGTGATTTGTTGTTCATGAATCATGTGTTACTATGGCAAACACAAATAAAGAGTAAAGGGAGTTGAAATCTCAATAATACTTTTCTTAGTCCCAATTCTCGCAATGGACTAGTTGGAGATGGTAATCGAGGCAATCATGTGCATGAGGAGATGTACAATAATGTGAACATGTATGAGGAAGTAAACAAGGACGAGAATCTAGAAATGATTTATAAGAGGGATATTAATAGATTTACTGAAAAGATACAAAAACCCTAGGGTCAATTATTACAAGTAGATAGCATAATCATGTATAGTTTACCTATAATAGAGAAGGCTTGAATGATCCAAGAGCTAGTTAATTTGATGAATGTTCCTTTCCTATCAAAGTTGAGCTCTAGCACCAAACATAAGCTTAGACTTGTCCAAAAATTTGTACTAAGGAATTAGGTGGAGTATGTCAATGATGTTGTTAATGATCTTTAGCTTACTATCCAAGAGTTGAGATCATTGGTAGAAACCCAACAAGCCTTGATCAAAAGCTAAGAAAATGAGATTGGGGGCCTGAAAGATCAATTGGTAATGTAAGCAAGGATATTGACATTGGGATCAAGCCAAGCAGTTTCCCAGTTTTGAGCAAAAGAGCCAAAAATTTATGAAGGTGATAGAGATGCTGCTATTATTGATGCTTTTCTATTTGAGGTTAAGAAATTTCTAGAGATGTGTAAATATGCCATAGAGGAACAAGCTCACATTGCTACCCAATTTTTGGGTCGAATTGCAAAAACATGGTGGCGTGGCATTCTTTAAGAGGAAAAGGCTAGGATAGCCAAGCCCATTAGAACCTATGAATAATTTAAAGAAGCTTTGATTGACAACTTCTATCTAAGTACTTCCATTGACAAATCCTAAGTGAAGCTAAAAGAGATCCAATATATGGAAGAACTCGAGAATTATATTTGGGAGTATCAAAATATCATCATATAAATCCGAAATATGGATGAGGATAGCAAATACAAAATATTTCTCAATGGCATCAAACCTTGAGTACAATGTGATCTCAAAACTCGGAAAATCACTCAATACAAGGAGGTCATCCAAGTTGGTAGTTTAATCGATTACATGATAGGAAAGAAAGATAAGGGTAGGGTGGAACAATTGCTTGAGAAAAATAAAGAGAGTAACAAGATTTGAAAAGGTGATGGATAGAATAATTCTAGTGGTTTCATAGGCTCACATGCTACACAAGGTTTAGGTAAACAAACATCTTCCCTAGGGTATGAGAAATGTGAGGCTTCTTAAGAGAAAAATAAGTTGTGGAATAAATAATCATATTTTGGAGGAATTTCTTAATATCCTTTGAATTGTAAAGGCTTGAAATGCTATGTTTATGATGGGGAGAATTATGCTTGAGAATTCCCTTAATATACTTGAAAATCATAGTTTGAATGTAATTGAACATTAGCCTCATGCTTCATTAATGATTTGCAATGAGGATGAATAAGAGTAAGAGATGAAACTTTTGGATTTCATGTAGTAGTTACATGAGGGCCTAATCACCTTAGTATAAGATAGAGAATCTAGTGTTCAAATAGGTAGTAAGCACCAAGAGGAATGAAATGTGGTTGGCCTACTATGACTACTTTTTTCATGGATAAATTATTGTTATAAAAAAGTAATTGTGTGTGAATCAAGATGAGGTGAAATGACTTCAAGTAAGGAGAACTTGCTTTTTACTATGTCTTTGAGTAGGAAGAATAGGATTGTGACTATGACTTCAAGTATGAAGTACATGATTATGATTATGACCTCTAGTAGGAAGCATAAGATTGTGATTGTGACTCTGAGCAAGGAGCACAAGTTCTTAATTATGATTCTAAGTAGGGAGCACAAGATTATGACTTTGATTAGGTAGCACAAGTTTAGAGGTGGAGAAATGAGTACCTCTAAAAGACTACACATTTGTATCACTAAAAATGTAGTTGTTTACATTCTAAGTAAATCTTTCTCCAAGTGGAAAGGTTGGTATTGGTTGCATGGAAAAAGATAAGTCTTTTCTTCCTTAATCTAGGTTACATTAGCATCTCCAAGCTTTGATTGGATGTTAAGTTAAGTTCAACAATCATGCTTTAAGATGAATTACCTTAGCCATGGAATCTTCTTATCTACTATTATCAAAAGGATTTTAAGTTGTTTAATACCTTTAATATTGAATGTTCTCTCAACAATTGAGCATGCATATAAACAAAGACTTAAGTTACAAGAATGTCACTTCTTTCAAGCAAGGGAGAGTATAGGAAAACATGCCTTGTTGGTGGATTAAAGGTTGTTTTCCTCTAAAATGGGGGCTTGAGAAATATGGAGATCCTCATGGGTTCTATGATATTATAATCGTTACCAAAGAAATACATTACACTAATTCCTTTGTATAATGCATTACACGAATATGTAGGCTTGAGGATCTTTGGCTTCAAATCTTGGGCCTCCATCCTTTGTTATAAATTGAGGCTTAAGGCTATATGTGTTGTAGTAGAAACACATCTTAGCTCTTATAGAAGAATGATGTTTCATTTATGGTTACTTGTTATACTTGTGGTCATGCATTTGTGTATGCCACATTGGTTCTATTAATTATATAATTTCATGAGGCATACTCGCCATGCTCCTAACCTATGAACTAACATTATAAGTACTCTTATGTTATGTGTGCAGGTCTTATGATTCTTGAGATGTAGTCCATTTTGAGTCTACTCTAGAATACTTGCCTACTTTCAAACTTAAAGTTGCTAAGCAGCATTTATCTTGAGTAATGTCATTACATAAACCTTTTCCCTCCTCTCTCCTTCAAAATAAATAAATAGTTAAAGTAATGAGCAAACCTTTCAAATCACTTATCAATAGTTATAACTATATCTTATCTATACTTTACTTCTCTTCTTAAAATATTGCACAAAAATATATTATCTTTTCTTTTTTAATAAATTATGTTCGAATTAGTGTATGGTCTTACTTAAATTATGGGTGTTGGAATCCCAAAATAATTGTAGTATAGATACACCCTAAGATATATAGTCCAATTAAAACCTTATAACTTAGCATTGCCCGCTAAAATTAAACTTATGACTTAAAGTTTTTAAATTATGACAAAGTATTGTATTAGTATTGGTATATAGGTCTTATTTAAACTATGATAAAGTATTGAATTGATATGTAGGGTAAGGTATTGGAATAATTTTAATATATAAAAGACATATAGTCAATATGATGCATTAGAGGAATTATAGAGAAATATAACAATGTCTAAAATTGATAACCTCTTGCCTAACAAGATAATGAGCTAACCACTTAAGCAACCTATCAGTAGCTGATATAGTTAAAATTTATCTCAATAATCCTATCATATTCTTTGGACATACAAGTACTGTTTAGAATAATGGATAATTAATAAGGTGTTAGTGTATTCATAAGACTCTTGATATGGAAATTTAAATTTATGAATTCAATTCCAATGGGTAGCAGTGATTATAAAAGTTCTACTTAAGTTTTACATTAGGTTTATGGGATTAAGTATATTAAATCTTTTTGTTATAGTCTTATTAGATTAATGTATTGGTGAAAAATTTTACATTGGAGAATAGTTTTTGCATTGTACATATCATCATTTTCATATTGGAGCCTTTATCCCATCTATGGTGTGCTAACCATTAAGGTAAATGAAGGATTTGACATTGAGTTACTATGGTCAATTATTTACCTAATGTCATAGTTTTTGAAAGTATATTTTTACCATGCCTCTAAGTAGCATGTGTGTCATATTTCATTCTAGGAAGTTATAAAAAAAGTTTAACATACATTACATTTAACATTATGTGTAGTGAACATAATAAGGAAAATGGAAGAGGAAATGAAAAGAACCATTATTAATAAGAAAATTGAAAATGAATAAGTGTTTCTAGTTCATGCTGCAAGGGTTCACTAGGTTATCTTCCTTTGACATCTATCCCTTAAAGATAATCTAATATTACCACCATAGTTAGGCCTAAACCTAGCTAGAATGGATGGCCAATTACTTTCCTATCCCACTTCACCTGGCACTTGTTACTCATCTATAACAATATGTATTTTTGGACATCCTTGGTATGTATGACTTTTGTGCAAAATGTTGTACTTGTACCTATATGTTTATATGTCTGCTTGGTTTGGTATATTTTATGCATTACATTGATGATGTTAATGATGAGCCTTAGGCTTTTTAGATTCTTGGTTAATGTTATGTAGTCCTTAATATTTAATCATGCATATATTATCTTTTATTATCATCTAGTATGTGTGCACTAATCTTATTGTTGAGTGTGGTAGGACCTCATTAGATTTGGTTGCGAGCATGACATGGTTATAAATAATAGTTTGTTTAATTAATACTAATAATTTATTCTAGGAGTGCATGTATAAGCAAATAGATATGTGACTGATGATTCATTATGTCCACATGTGTGATTTAGATATTAATTATATTTAAATTTATTTTATTTTCTTTATTGAGAGGTTTTGAAGTATATTTTAGCATTGTAAGATTTTATGGTGTTTTTCTCTTTAATGGTTTTGACATGTGAGGAAGTCACATGAGTGGGAGAGAAAGTTATGGGTATGATGGAAAAGATTTGTGATAATTTTATTTTAGTTTTATAAAAGCTTGGACAATTTTTATTTTCTTTAGTTTCATTGTTTCTAGTTAATCTCCATTAAAATTCCATGGTTCAATTCTTCCACATACTTTGATGATCTGGGAGAGGTGCTAGAAAATTAAAGCTAGGAAGTGCTACAAGATTTCAAATTGGTTATGCAGATTGCATTAACCTTTTTGTCTTG
The DNA here is from genome assembly GCA_015680685.1 of Gnetum montanum. Taxonomy (NCBI): domain Eukaryota; kingdom Viridiplantae; phylum Streptophyta; class Gnetopsida; order Gnetales; family Gnetaceae; genus Gnetum; species Gnetum montanum. The sequence goes on along the minus strand of MNCI01002706.1, from coordinate 1,059,826 downwards.
CTTTTTCCATTTTATAGCTTTCTTCATTCAAATTAGATGTGAGTTATCTTGGCCTCTTCCTTGTTTATGATTACAAGATTTATGCACATACACGAGCTGAGTATTGCTTATTTTTGTTGTATGATTATGATATTATTTTTGGGTGAAAAGGTTTTGTTTTGTGTAGATGGAATGTGATTTGATGAAATTTTTTTGTGCGTACATTCTACTAATTTTAGGTATGGGAATTGTGATGAGTCATCATTGTAAGGCCTCAACGTCAAATACATGACATTGGAGCCTTGACGTCAAATACATGACATCGGAGCCTCGACGTCAAAGCTAATAAGCAATGTCAAATACCCAACATTGCCTCATTTGGGTTCACCTATAAATATGACACTTGGGTGCTTGGATGGAGAGTAGTCAGTAGTAAATAGTTAGTAGCATGTAGGAGATAGTTTTAGTTTTTAGTTTCTTCTCTTTAAAGTTTGTTGTTCCCAGTGCATGCCTGCAGTGTGATGTTTGTAATTATATGGCACCTTTATTTGAGTGCGACATACTTGGAAATATTTCATGACTAGAAATAAAGATCAAGATTACTTCCATAATTGCAACATCCACTTAGATTATTGTTGCTTTTACTTGTTAATTATTTATTGCTTCCTTTAGTTAAATATTTACATTTATTGCTATTTACTGTTCCTGTTATTAAGCGGAATGCGTACGCCTTAATCACAAACATTTAAGTGTAGATACTTGGTAATCTAAAAGTGTATCATTTGGCACAACTAATGATGTACACTTTGTAATCCAAAAATTAGTCTCACAAAGTCTAAGATGTGTATGGACGATTAAGTGCGAATACTCACCACATGTAGGCTAGTTAGATTTTACTTTTTATTGTCCATTAGTTTAAATTAATTTATCTCTTTACCATTCTCAAGAGTAGCATAAAATTAGGAACAACATCATATGCCTCACTTTGGACTAAACCATACATGACATGGCTACTACTAGTCTAAGTGGGAAGATAATGAACTATAATCAAAGCATAGCTGATGGGACGTGATATCGCATGGGCTGCGATATTGCATATGCGATATCGCATCCGCCGTGATATTGCATCCCCCACGATATCGCGTACGCGATATCGCAGTCCACTGCAATGTCTATAAATAAGAAGCGGCTCTCCCTTGTTTAGGATCCTAGTTTAGATTGTAGTGAAACTCTGGCAGTTTGATCCCTCCAGAGTTAGATTATTTTTCAGTGTCTACCCGCAGTGTGGTGAATGTAATTGTATGACATTCTTTATTCGAGTGTGATGTACTTGGACGCGCACATGACTAGCAATAAAGATCGAGATTACTTCATCATTGTAGCATTCACTTTGTTTATTTATTTGTTATTTAATGCTTTCCTAGTTAATCTCTCTCACCCTTAAACTCCTAGTAACGTGGAATGAGTACGACTTAATTACGAGCATTTAAGTGTGACTACTTGGTAACCCAGTGGCGTACCTAGGATCTGCGCTTGGTAACCCCAGTGGTAGTCATGCATGAAGTCCAAGATGTGTACGGATAATCAAGGAATTGGCTGCTCATCGCACTTAGGCTAGATTAGATTTTCTTATCCTTTTCTCCTAGCTTAGCTTAATTAATATTACTTTCCACTACCTTCA